>ML806263.1:171308-186690 GCA_009831015.1 Picea engelmannii
ATTACTTCACTAAATGGGAAGAGGCCATGCCTACCATTAAATTTGATGGTAAGACGACAACATTCTTCGTATTCAACCAAATTATAGTCCAGCTAGGAATCCCAAAGGAGATTGTCACTGATCATGGTAGTCACTTTCAAAATGAAATGATGAAGGAGTTGGCATCAAAACTAGGGTTTAAGCACAATCATTCTTCCCCTAATTATCCCCAGGAAAATGAAAAAGTAGAGGCGGTGAATAAATCTCTCAAGACCATCTTGCAAAAAACTGTCATCCAAAGTAAATGTGACTGGAATCTAATACGTTACCCTGTGCTTTGGGCATATCAAACCTCGGTAGAGAATTCCTCTGGTTTTTCTCCTTTTCAGTTAGTACATGGAGTGGAGTAGATCCTTCCGATTGAATGTGAAATCCCTTCCCTCAAACTGGAAATTGAGCTCCCACCTGACACATCTGATATTGAAGAACGCCTTGTGCACTTAGAGAATCTAGTTGAGCAACGTTGAGATGCCTCTACAACTATCAAAGAGAATAAATGAATTGTTAAGGTTTAGTGTGATAGGTCTGTGTGTCCTTGGAAGTATGCTTAGGGTCACTTGGTTTTCCTATATGACCAAGCCAAAAAATCATTGGGGGTAAGCAAGTTCAACCCCATGTGGCACGATACTTATATCGTGCAACGTGTTTTTAGAGAAAGGAGACCATGAATTGGAATATTATGAAGGGAATATGCTGGATGAGCCCAAAAATGGGCTCTGCCTTAAAATATATTATGCTTGAGCCCTCAAGCTTGGGAGTGACTCTTTGTATACTAGTGTATCTTAGTGTATATACATATTTTCCTTTGTGTCATTGACTTTCTTATCAAGTTTTCCCTTGGTTGGAAGATGTCAATAGAGTCTTCAATTTACTTAGGATTCAAAAACGATGTCATTCATCATACATGGAACATGGATTCGCCGCTTGGGTCATTTACTCATTGGAGGGCCAACTGGTGTCTTCAGGTGGCGTCCATCTAGAGCCATCAATGAATAATGTGGCTGAGTATAACGATGTTATAGAAATATTACGGGACACCATTTCACATTGTGTTCAGTTTTTAGAGGTTCGTCTGGACTCCCAATTAGTCGTATGTTAGTTAAATGACAATTACCATGTGTGAGACCCTACTCTACTGCGACGATTCCTATGGGTATGGATTTTGGAACGATACTTTGATTTTCTTACTTATAATCACATACCTGGAAGTTCTAATCATGTATCCGATGCATATGATAAGTATGTTTTAGATTGGAATTTGTCACATAACTAAAGTAAAGAAAACACATTCATGCATGTGCACATTGTAACATATATAAGTAAATCCAAAGACCAATTTTTTTATATTTCATCTTTTAAAAAATATGGTGTCATAGTAAAAAATGGGGCTCACACCCTCAAAATATATATATATATATATATATATATATATATATATATATATATATATATATATATATATATATGACATCTATGCCCATGGCTCAGGATGCATATCATGATAGCACACAACGGCATTTGTGATACGCTGAAGGAGTCACACCCATGCACAGGGCACACCCACAACTTGCCATTGCATAACCTCTAGCAGATCCTCCACTTGAACCATAGGAATCTTGTGTGTCAATCAAGACAGGTTCCCCTGCACATTCTACAACATTCTCTCTGCATCTACTCCCGCATTCTCATCCCCCCGGCTCCTCCGCCGATGCCATAGGAATCAATATGGTCATCGCAGACCTACATTTGCGTGACAAAGCAATTGTTAATACTTGATACCATACAAAAATATTTACGTTTTTTATTCTTTTTGAAAAAACACAAAAAAAATGATATATATAAAAAAAAATTCTTACCAATATCACCGTAGGAGGAACCTGGTGGAAAAGGAATATCTGGATCCCCTCTATAGTCGATCCAAGCATAAGAGTAGTCGTTAATGGCTATGACCTATTGATGCCACCAGAAAAAGAACCCATTACTGTAGGGGGTTGGAACCCTACCACCTCCTAGCCGCCTCATCACATCGGTCCACTGTGACATGGATGGATCGCGCAGTCCGTGTGGAATAATCTCTACTCTAGGGATCAAGCCTAGAACCTTATCAAAGAAAAAACTACATAGAATATATGCAAAACCGAAGTTTCTCTTTCTTCCCTGTTCACAATCGATCAATTGTCTCTTCATGTTAGCCAACAGTGAGGCAAACCAGTCATAAATAGTGGGCCATAAACACCCCACCACATAGAAAATGAGTGGCCTTAAGGCCTGGTGAAACAAGTCCAACCCCGAGATCCATGTAAGAACAAGTACAATGATCTTTAGGCCCAGGTTCTTGATCGCCTTGATTGGGAGTTGGATCACTACTTTATTTGTGCCTGCAACACAGTGGGTGGCAATGTACTCCTCCATGGTCATACCACCCCCAGACCCCCAAGCCTTGAGATTCACTACCTCGCCCCAACGAGACAATCATGTGATAAAATATATGTTGTCCACTTCAATCCTCCATGGTTTCCCATCGAGATTGAAGGCCTCTATCTCTGGATCCCAATAGTTTACGGGCATCTGGAGTAACCTCACTTGAGCCCTCATTCCTTTGAGATCCCAAAGTTTATAAAGGACACATATTTTTAAATCTAGTTGCCCCCCTACATGCCTTTCCATTGTTGCATCTACCTCTTCATGCTCCCTCTCCCTCCATTAATCACCATCCTGCCAAAGGAAAGTCATTTTTTGAGTTAAGTTTTGTCAAAAAATTGTTTATGTACTTGTACGTGGAATAACATGATAATAGTCATGTATAAGGCCACATATACGTGGGAATACTTTTCTTTTCCCACGTACATGGAGGCATGTACATGATCCGATAAACCATCACCTGCGTACACCCTAGTTTACATGTTGCACCCTCTAAAACTCAAAAAATGAGGACTAAATTTGAATTTTAAACCACTGAAAATGAAGAGGAGGGGAAGGGCACTTACTTGGTTTAGACGGTTTCTAATTCCATTGATCGTAGCTTCCGTAATCGACACTTGAATATCGTGAGAAAAATGTCCTAAAATGCACTATGTGGGTAAAAAAACTCAAATGCTATGGTAAAATGGTCTATTTTTACTATTAGTAGAAATTGTTTACCCACTTCATATAGTTTGGGCTGATTTTTTGACCTTATGGACTAATAGTATAGTGAAAAGAGTTGGTTTTGGTGGTTTTGTCCAATATTTTTTGCAGTTTCTGGCATCATACTACTCGTTCGTGCCTTTGAAAAGTATTTTCTTTCACTAGCATATATGATAGGTTGTCACTCCATTTTTCATTCTTGCATTGTCCTATGAATGTGATCTATATACCTTAGGAATGAACCCATTTATTAGCGACACATAACCTTCTTACTGCTACTAGAAGTGTTTTTATTAAGTGGTAGAGGCTTACCTAACATGGGCATGGATTTCCTTATAGTTATGATATGACTTTGCATTCGAACCTCATATTTTTACTCACAAGAATTTTGAACTTCACCTATGGGACTCACCCCCCGAGTCTTGGTTAAGCTCTTTTTTGACTCTCTAAAAAAGTGAGAAGATTGTCAAGTGAACTTGTATCTTTCACACTCGTTAAATGGATTTGAAAGGATGTCTATTTGGTGTAAGGTTAACCCTTTTTCGGACCAAGTAGACTAATGAAAAATGAATACTCTAATCAACATTGGCTAGAAGATTTCTCCTGGGTATTATTTTATACTTTTTCGGGTCTAGGGGACTAAATATATGAAAAAGAACATTCTTTGGAGTAAATTTTTAACCGCATTCCATCCTCATGCTTGTAGTATTGAGCCTATTTCCGGTTCCCACTTTATCTTTATAAGCCTCTTACCTCAACAATTTCCATCACTAGCCAAGAAGAGGCTCGTTTATATCCTTTGCAGCTTGACACACTGTACCCTAAGAGGAAACATCCCCCCGAGTGTGCATGCCCCTCATGCACTTCCTTGCATTGAGAATAGGTATGTTCCACTATTTGGAGCTAGTTGCTTACTCACGACACTCGTTTACTCTCTTGTATCATATCATTTCTTTGCCTATGAAAAAACAAAAAAGACGGGCATGAGAAGAATATTATCTCATATCGACAACAGTCATGTCACCTATGAATAGGGCACAAAATTTTGAGTCCACTGTCATCCAAAGTTTGGGTTTAGCATGACCTTAGGAAGCTGAGCTCGTTACTTAGAGTTTACTCATCTGATTGGTTATTCTTCCAGTCCCTATGGAGAGTTTGTTGATTCTTCCTGCATCACGAAGTTTCATCATCAAGTCTATGTTGCCTAGGTTATCCATGTGTCTCATGTTCTTGTTCAAAGGAAGTCTATACGCCTGTGTCAGTCATTTCTTAGAACTCTTGACTTTGCATGTCAGCCATACCCTTAGTGTGTCTCAGAGTCACATGAAGCTGTAGTCCTACCACACACCCTGGTCCTACTTTCATTATGGGTAGGTAACCTTGAACCCAACAATCAACATTGGGATTCATTTAGTGTCTTGGATTCCATTAGCCTTATTGGTGGTTTCCTCGTTTTTGTTGACAATATTCCTTATTGGCTGCTATTTAGAGGGTCTTTTTCGTTCACTACTTGCATCTAGTGCATGCGAAAGACACACAATGTCATTGGTTCGTGAACATCCTATTCATTCGAGTTGTTCCTAATCATCAAGATATTGCTTTATACCTCATGCTGAATGATAATAGATGCCCTAATTATGCTCTCCTTTTAGTGAGTATCCTTCCATCAACTTCAACTCATCTATTCTAGAAATGAGACCTAGAGTCCTATGAGTACCTAGAGGCTTGCAGTCATCAGTGGCAGGTTCTCCCACCATCGACAGTTGGGAATACATCAATGTCTCTTGATCGATGGATTCTTCAAGTGTTCGACCTCAACACCTTTATTCACACTTGTAAGAATGTACTCGGTGCCTTGATACCTACTTTCATTATCGGTAGGTTGTCTCACCTTTGTTAACGATATACCTTAATGATTGGTAATCAAACAAAGTCTCATTGTGTTCGACATAAAATCCACTATTCACATGATGTAGACTTGCACCTTCGGTAGATAGTGTAGAATACCTCTAACTTACAGTAGAAACATTCCTATTATGTTGTTTTCTTTCATTGGACCAGTACCTATATGACTTCAGTGATCATGGGAGATTAGATTGTACTCCATTATATACATATATCTTCAGATTTATTTTGAGACTGGATTCCACTGGGCCTTGTTCGTGACTATGACAGCCTATGGCATGTGTCTACTTTGTATTGCCTATTCATGGCCATGAAAAACTATTTGGTATATTTCCACATGGATCTGCAGTGTAATTCAGATTGGCATCCATGTGTAGAAAGTCATTATGGATTGTAATATTCTCATGAGTAACTAGCACTTCCAGCTGAGTCCCCATTACTCCACTTCTGGGATTATAATGTATTTCAGCCATCACAAATACTCCTTTGACCTCACACATTAGGGGACATCTGTTATAGAAAAAATTTCCTCACCCCATGCAACTTGCTTGGATGGCCTTTCCATTTCCCTATGCAGACTTGAAATCCCCCTTTTTTACCCTCCAGAGCCAAAAAAACACATTTTTCCACATATACGCACCCTACCAGTTAGACAACAAGCGTATACGCAGGTTTCTCCACTACAACCCACGTACATAGGGTTTGGTGGTAAAAATTAAAAATTATGTTGGGTTTCCATGTCACGCCACGAGATCCATGATCCTTGACCTTCCATATACTGGAAATGCTCTGACTCGGTCCTTCAGTTCCATTTGAAGGCTATAAATTGAGTCATATCCAAGCCTTGGAGGAGGAGGGAATTCAAATTTTGAGAGCAAAGATACTTTGGAGAAATTTTACTTCACATTGAGTCTGCATCCCTTTATCCTTTAAAGTCTAAACTCATTGTTCAGCCCCCAAGCTCTTCCTTCTTTGTGACGGAGAACCTAATTATCTCCTTTATATGAGCTTGAATTTGGTGAAGGATTGAAGTGGTGGAGGCCCAACTGGAGGGACTTAGTTTCTTGGTTCCGATATGTGTTTTTACAACGGTTTGTCACTTACATACTTCTGCTGATTATTTTAATAGAAATACTCTTTTCTTGTCTAATTGATATCTTGAAAATATTTGAATTATTATTCCATGGGCATATTTTTCATGTATGTTAATGGATTATTCTAATCTAGATGCTAAAATTATATATTATCACCATATTATTGCGTATCTTGTTTTTTGAGGACAAGTTGTAGGTATAAATCTTTGAGTTGCGTGCTCAATGGTGGTCTTCATCAGACGTTCGAGCAAGGTAGGCTCTTGAAATTGTCTTGTTATCATTTCATTTATATAGCATACTTGGGATTAGAGTTGATTTCTACATGTCATTATGTATGTTGTGGTTTACCCCATTCCATAAAGATATTTCCCTCGTAACAGGGGGATCCTACCCGCTCGACTGGGGGGCATGGGGGCCAGTAGGCCCCCATCTGGGGGTTTGAGGGTGGAGCCCCCTGAAGAAAGTTTTTGGGAAAATTTCCTTGTAAAATATTGTAATTTTGTAGTCAATATGGACCATTCATTATAAGGTTGCATATGTGATGATAAAATTTATGTTAGGGTTTTCTCCCAAAAAGGAAACTTGTTTTGTATGAGGGAATCATATTGCAGCTGTGTGTGATGGTGAATATTGTATTATGAGAGATGAGACTATGAGAGAAAGAAGAGGAAGTTACAATGAGTGTTTTGTCAGTTGTATCCCTTCATTTTGTTGGATAATAAAAAGGAAGGACCTGGCAATTTCTATGGTGGACATAGCCCACACTGGGTGAACCATGCATATCTGTGTCTCTATTGTATTGTGTATCTTCTGTGTTTTATTTCCACATTTGTCTTATTTTATTGCTCTATGGTCCTATTTTTCTAACAAAAATATCATTTAGCAGAATGAAAGTAAATGTCCACATATGCAGAGAATTTAGCATGATATTTCATTGAAAATCTAAAAGAGTGATGGACACACACTTGAAAAATCAAATTAAAACTCAAAGTCTAAAAAATCAGTATTCATGTATCCCAAATAGTTCTCTGGGAACCTAAAAAAATATACAATTTGATTTAAAAATGTTTATAGTATTTGAAAAAAGTAAAAGGTGTTCCTCTAAACATATTGGGATTGGGGCTCCCATGGACCATAAATAGAAGACCGACGTGGAAGAAATAAAGGAATATAGTTATAAATCAATCTTAGGTTTTCACAAATCATGAAACAAATAATATTGACAGGTTACTAACTAAGCATAAGAAAAGAAAAGGAAGGAAAAATCTAACAGATGCTTGGCTTACTAAGAAGGAAATGTTCTCTCTCTCATTTTTGTTGCTCGAGGCCTACCTTTATATGACTTCAAGCTTAAGGCTTCCTTTGAGATAATTGTCTTAGGTATTTATTCTAGGTTGGTGATCTCTTGTAATGACTTCTTGAGCCATTCATTGATGTACTCCTTTATCAGTGGGATGGTGATTTATTTCTTAACTCTAAGCGTGAATATCTCCTCCTCTATTTCTTTAAATTCCACATGGAGTTGGTCCATTGTTGACAAGTGGTCCTCATTTTCATTTACAAATGTGACAACCCAATGCTTAAGTTCTTCTTCGAGAAACTCTACAAGACTATCAAATTCGTCGGCCCATGAAGTCTTAACCACAACTAAGTCCTTGTCTAATTGTTCCTTGGTTACGATCTCAAAATTTCTTAAAATTTGTGGGCCCTGTAATTATTTTACAATATCTAATTCTTTTATAAAAGCATCTCCTATTTTTTCATTAATTCTCTCACAATCAACAATTGCATATTTTAACATCTTTAATATTGCTTCCCATGTTTCCATTATTTCTTTTATTCTTCTATTTGAGAGTAATTATTGATGACTTCTATGCTGATCACTCAAGCTATTGACTTGTGCAATGAATTTTTTTACCTCATTATTATAGAAGCCTTAATCATTATCTAAATATTTTTTCAAATATTCAGTAAAAATTGTAATCCTCTGAGATAAATTATGTAGGATAGTGCTAACCTCCCATGCTTGTGAAATAATCTAGAGTCTTTTGTTGACAGTCTTGGAAAAATAGAGTCTTACTTTGATCAATAATTGGGCAAATTTTCTCACTTGGATTGAAGTTCCTGGTGTACTTCGGGGAATTTTATCTGATGGAATTATGTCTAGTGGTTCTGAAAATAATGGCTTTGGACTCAGTGCGTCCTCAAGCTCACTCATTATATTTTTTAACTTATTATTTTCTGATTCTTTCTCCGAAATTGAATGGGAAAGAACATATCCTATATTAAAATGGAATTTTAGGAGTTCGTAGGGTCTGACTCCAGATACATTGAATTTTGAGCTCAATTTCCAAATTACCTTGTTGTTTTTTACACTGACCTTTTCTATTTGCAACTTTTTTTCTTCCTTTTTGTATTGAGAGTTGTGCAGTGTTAAGTAATGCTCCTCAAACTGCACAGGTTCTTCTATGAATATATCCTATGTAATTTGCTATATTTCAACAATTCATTAGGATACCCATTTAGGTATCTCGACACTATCGATATTCATATCAACGATATTGCTTTGGCTTCTTGAATCTTGGGAATTATTTGTATTTAGTCTTCTTTTTATCTTTTGCTAGGACAATGTACATGTCTGTTCAATATTGACATTGGGCGGATAATCTTCATCATCACATTCGAATCAAACTTCATTACTCTCTTCTCTATTTATGTTATTCTCTTGTTTTCTTTGCACAAAGGAGGAACTCCTACATGATTGAGAATTTGAGGAAGGATTCATAATAGTCATGTCAGTGCCCGTTTGTCTTGTTTTACTTTTACTTTGAGTATTTGAACTTATTTATGTAACCAAGCCTTCATTGAAAAAAATCTTGTCCTTTCTTGTGGGGTCATTATCACCAACTTCTTCATCAACTATTGTAAAAATGTTGTTGTACCTCATGGATTCTAAGTGTGTGGAGAAAATTCCTTCTAGGTCAAATCCCTTCATGGGATGTGGTTCTTTGAGATTAAATCCATTAAGTGTCTTAGGCACTTCTTTCAAATAGGCAAAATTCTTTACTATTGTATCTCCAACATGAATAGGCAATTTGATGTTTTTCCTCTTTATTTTCCTATCGAATAGGATGCACAAAGATTTATACTATCTACAAACTTATGCCACAAAATATTTATCATAGACAAATATCAGGAGAAGAAGTGAGATTTCTTGAAAACCATAAAACCGTATGCATGTATGACTTTTCTCTTGAATACAAATACCGTTTCTCTTGCGAAATTTCTCATCTTCCTCGATTATTCTCTTTGGTTCCACTCCAGTTAATACATGTCTAAACTCTTTGAAAAATATATCTTGAATAATGTAAAAATGAAATGGTGCTTTGTGTCTCCATAGTAGTGGGTACCAAAACTGAACTAGTTTTTTATCAGTATCAACATTTCTTTTTAAAGGAATATCCTTAAAAAATTTGCAATATGAAATTGCAAAGACCAAGCATGTGGTCATGAAAAACCTTTGAGTATTCAAATAATTACTCAATTGAAAATAAACTTAATGTGATATCACTTTTTCCTAGTCAAAGATAACATCTTTATGAAAAGAGAAGTAGAGTGCATATAGAGCTGACCTGGGTATATGGAAAGTCGACTCTCGTCCTACCAAAAGAGCGAACAACCATCAAAATTATCGATATGGTTCTTCCAACAAGGATATATCGACTTTTCAAAGGTTTTTAGGCATATTGACAGATGAAATCATAAAATCCTTCAACACATTTGAACCGCCACCTTGAGAATCAAGGGATGTGTTAGCGTCAGAAGTCACTCCTGGATTGCTTGCAGGAGCAGATCCCAACGCCCATCAGTTTATGTCACGATATTTTTAATGGGTGATCAAATGGGTAGAGACTCGAGAAGATATCGCTCTAACTCGGGAACTGACTCTGGTATGTAAGGAACAAAAGAGGTCTTGATCTAACTTCAGTCAGTGAGTTGATTTAAAGATGAACAGGTTGAAGACTTGGTGAGAGGAGTGAGCAAACTACCTCAGGCAACAGGCCTTTCAGCAGTTTGTAGAAGAAAAACTCTGAATGCAAGATCCTCTTGGTTCAGGGCTTTGAGAAACTGAAAGGGGGACTTGACTGGATCCTCCAATTCCAAGTCTTTCAGCGCTAAGAAAACCACAAGGGCCGATTAGAAACAATGCAACTATTACGATGATCCAACCTACATCATCCTATAACAGTTACAACTCAACTGGATCCTCCAATTCTGAGCTGCTCTAACACGGTGTAAACAAAGACGTGAAAAAAACTGACATTCATAAGGCAATAAGTCTCAAGAGTCCATGCATAACCAAAATAGCAGTGCTTCATTAAAGTTTTACAACCGGGAGCCTCGCTCAACCATCGATCCTTACCCAAAATGGCGAAAACACCTTCATATACTCAAAACAACAACAACAACAAAAACAAGACGTTGCATTAAAAACATTATGTCTGCATGTCTTCTAACAGTCTGCGCATGCAGACTCTGGCCAATCGTGCACCTATGACAGACGCTATCATATTTCAAACTGTCCTGCTGCAGATGAATCGACCAGCTTTATTCCTTTGCTGGAATTTCCATTTATGATGGAGACGATGTCTAACCACCTCCAACAACTGCAATAACTGCCCTCTTGAGATCATGAACGATTCTGGTCAACTCTGCCTTTTGGGGATGTGGATGTCTTCTCGAGGGGCCACCTGGACCAGCCGAAGAGTTCACGGGATGAGAGGTGGAAGATGTGGCATGCTTGACAAGGATGTTGTAGGTGCCAGTATGGTGAAGGTGAGGCGGGGGGAAAAGGGGTGCTTTCGTGGAAGTGATATGGGGACATGAGACAACGAATGGAGGGAGGTGTTGAGGTGGAGGTGACTGGGTGAAGGGGACACATGGAATGCGGTGAGGACTTGGGATTAGTATATTTGTGCCATGTATAGATAGGGGGCCAGCTATAGTGAAATTCCATTCCGGACCCCCCCCCTCCATTAAAGGAAGAACTGATGGGGGGGTCCGGAATTCAATACAGACCATATATCTAAGCGTCGAGACTTGGGCTGTCCAGATGCGCACATACATTATCTCCGATTTCGGACCCCCCCCCCCTCTTGTTAAATCCAGAATGATGGAGGGGGTGCGAAATTGGACTTCATCCGTGAATTTGAGTGTCTAGATCACGACCGTCCAGATCTGCGCCCTCTTTAAATTAAATGTGTCTGAGCCTCGCTGATGGATGAACGACTGAGGTGACCTCAATGCTTTCATCATGAAAATCCCAAAGGGCCCCACTCGTGGCTCAGCTATTGCACTGTGTGTCCTTCGGATGGACGGTCCCGATCCTTTCGGGATTTCTGGTACCAGAGGTTCACGATGCAATTTTCCTCAAAATCCTTATTGATCAAACCGCGAAAGCACGGATGTACGTTGCGTGTCCTCCAACGGAACGGTCGAGATGGTATTTGATGTTAGAAGAGGGCTGCCTCCATTACCAGGCTCGCTTGACGTGATCGGGTGCTAGGACCATAGGCTTAGCTTCAAAGGCTCTTATCGACATTTCGGGGTTCGGGGTTTTGAGATTTAGAACGACGTGAAACCCTCACCCTTCGAACTCCCGAATGCCGAAATGCCAACATGACTAGATCTCGCACCACACGTCATTTGGATGGACGACTGATATCTTTTCTTGCATGCAACATAGACGCTACCCATCGCGCTAATTCTGGCGCAACTCCGCTAACCGTGATTTCTCGTCGACCGTCGATCTTCTCCTATGGACGAATCTGGGTCATTGACAACATAATTTCACCCGTTTACTTGCTTGGAAGCCTGAAACAAGATTTTTCTGTGCTGTGCTTGGGCGCTTCTCGTGCAACTTGCAGACCTGAATATTCGTGTGCCCAAGACAAGAATTGTTGTTAACATTAGGCTCCATGGGGGATAGAGTCGTCCCTGTGATGCTCTAAGGACTCATTTTGTAGTTCCAATGCCTTGCTATTGGGCTATGGAGTCATGCTCAAAACACCCCCTGCTAAAAATACAGGCCGAAAAATAAAAGTGAAACAAAACAAGATACATGCTCAAAAGAGCTTATTTATGTACAATCATAAACTATCAAAATCCTTTACATGGGGCTACGTGAAACAAAACTTCCACCATAGCCATTCAAGCAACTTCCTGAATAGAAGCTCCTTCCTTCTGTCGATGATGGATAACAGATGATGTAACCAGGAGATTAGAATGGTTACATCCTTTGATTCATCTTCAAGGGTTGTCGTGAAGATGAAGGTGGGCGGCTCTAAGGCATAGAGGAAATGCCACTCCATGTACTTGCTGACAGGGTCATAGAATGAGTGGTGAATTCCAAAAAATGGGCGACAGACAACCTCCTCTGCTACACAGTTGTTCAAATGTGGCTGAATATATCTGATAATCATAGGTTGGTGGAAAAATGGCGTAGGCTCATTTCTCTCAGGTGGTGGCTACTCGCTGATTGGCTCTGGACAGGAAATATTTTTCTCCTCTGGTTCTTTCTCCTCTTCTGGTTGGCTCTTCCCCGGGTCAGATTCGTATTCATCATAAATAGGGACCATGGGATGGCTCTGCTTGCTGTCATGTCGGTCAACGTCTTCATCGTGATCAAATGTAGGATAAGCTTGTTGCTCATCATCACTATAATATTCATCAAAAAGGGACTGACCTTCATTTCTATATTCCTCTTCCAGAATAGTGATCCCGTCAAAAATATCTATTTCAGGGACAGTGGTATCTGTTTCTTCTGGCTGTTCATACATACTTTTTTTCTCTTTAATCCCAGGTAAAAATATATCGTGAGAAACCCCTTGAAGGAAAAGAGAAAAATCCTCCTCCACAACCATCTCTTCTTTAAAAATAGGGAGGTCTTCTTCGTCATAAGCAGGGCAGCTAGGAACATCTGCTTCAACCTGATACCCAGGTGAGCCATCTACTATAGACCACATTTGCTCCATAAACTCGTAATTTCTACAAGAGGCATGTTGATCATTATGAACATCTAAAAGAACAGAGGCATCTTCTATGATGTCATATGCTTCCGTTCTAGGGATAACACAATTAATATCATTCAACACCTCTATATTTTCCTGGCAAATGCTTTCCTCCACAGTAAAAGCTTCATCATGGACCTGGTCTTCAGGGCCAGCAGAGGCTTCATGAAGCGAAGAAAACTCCTCACAACAATTTTCATACAAACAATCAGCTGGAAAATAATCTTTACAAAATGAATTGAAAGCCGTATGAAAACCTGTTAAAGAGAGGATGCTTGCAGCGGGAAGAGACCGACACCATTCAAGAACAACTCCCTTCAATGAATACCTGAAGAGATTAATCTGGACATATTCATGCATGATATTAAGTCGATGAATAACCTCATGAAATTCCAGTAAATGCTCAGCTGGTACCTCCGAAATTGTTGCATGAAATTCAGGGAGGAAATTTTCCCATTGGTCTATATCAGGAAGTGCATTAGGAAAACCAACTATCTGGGAAAAGTCACAGAAAGAAAACCTTTTAGCTAAGATTTTCTCTATATCGAACCAGTGGAGTCGCTAATTGATCCTTGAATCATGGAGTCGCCAGGTGAAATATTTACAGCTTTGAATGTGCCTGGTCCTTGTTCACCATCAAAGGCCAGATATTAACGTTGTAATTACCCCAGGAAGCTTCTCAGGCAGAGAAAGAAGCTGTTGAAACCTTCTCGAGAAAGCTCCTTTGGGTCATCTTTCAGGCCTGCTAAAGTAGCAACAACTGACACAGTGATGTGGAAACCTTGGAGTCGCCACAGTGGAGTCGTCAGGTGCACAGTAGCAATCTTTAAGGGCTCTGATGCCTGATGCACCTTCAGAATCAGAGGCTCAATGTCGTTCAATCCCAGGGAAAATCTTCAACTTCATCCCCGACAACGACGCCAGAAATGTTAGCGTCAGAAGTCACTCCTGGATTTCTTGCAGGAGCAGAGCCCAATGCCCATCAATTTATGTCACAATATTTTTAATGGGTGATCAAATGGGTAGAGACTCGGGAAGATATAACTCTAACTCGGGAACTGACTTCAGTATGTAAGGAACAAAAGAGGTCTTGATCTAACTTCAGTCAGTGAGTTGATTTAAAGATGAACAGGTTGAAGACTTGGTGAGAGGAGTGAGCAAACTACCTCAGGCAACAGGCCTTTCAGCAGTTTGTAGAAGAAAAAATATGAATGCAAGATCCTCTTGGTTCAGGGCTTCGAAAAACTGAAAGGGGGACTTGACTGGATCCTCCAATTCCAAGTCTTTCAGCGCTAAGAAAATCACAAGGGCAGATTAGAAACAATGCAACTGTTATAGTGATCCAAGCTACATCATCCTATAACAGTTACAACTCGACTGGATCCTCCAATTCTGAGCTGCTCTAACACGGTGTAAACAAAGATGTGAAAGAAACTGACATTCATAAGGAAAGAAGTCTCAAGAGTCCATGCATAACCAGAATAATAGTTCTTCATTAAATTTTTACAACCGGGAGCCTCGCTCAACCATCGATCCTTACCCAAAATGGCGAAAATGCCTTCATATACTCAAAACAACAACAACAGCAAAAACAAGATGTTGCATTAAAAACATTGTGTCTGCATGTCTTCTAACAGTCTACGCATGCAGACTATGGCCGATCGTGCACCTATGACAGACGCTATCAGATTTCGGACTGTCCTGCTGCAGATGAATCAACCAGCTTTAGTCCTTTGCTGGACTTTCCATTTATGACAGAGACGATGTCTAACCACCTCCAACAACTGCAATAACTGCCCTCTTGAGATCAGGAACGGTTCTGGTCAACTCTGCCTTTTGGGGACGTGGAGGTCTTCTCAATAGGCCACTTGGACCAACCAAATGGTTCACGAGATGAGAGGTGGAAGATGTGGCATGCTTGACAAGGATGTTGTAGGTGCTAGTATGGTGAAGGTGAGATGGGGGGAAAAGGGGTGCTTTCGTGGAAGTGATACGGGGACAGGAGACAACGAATGGAGGGAGGTGTTGAGGTGGAGGTGACTGGGTGAAGGGGACACACGGCAGGCAGTGAGGACTTGGGATCAGTATATTTGTGCCACGTATAGATAGGGGGCCCGCTATAGTGAAATTCCATTCTGGACCCCCCCC
>ML806263.1:199357-221877 GCA_009831015.1 Picea engelmannii
ATATATATATATATATATATATATATATATATATATATATATATATATATATATATATATATATATATATATATATATATATATATATATATATATGGATTGGAACTTCACCAAGTTTTGTGCATTGTTTATATTCGTCGAAGTTTGTAGTTTGGCTGCTAGATTTGGCGGACCCCTTTTTTTATTTTTGAAATTTGGTTTCGGGCCCTCATTGGGCATTTTCCTACTGCCACATGGCAGCCAACCATTGGCCCATTCCAAACACTTACACAGTCACTTGCCACATCACCTGCCATGTCTTGTATAGTATACCATGTGGTTGTATGGACTGCCATGTGGCACTTCCTCATTGGTCCATAGATTGACCCAAAAATGTCGAAAACGAGTGACACGTGGCAACCTCTGGTGCTACCATGTCACCATGCTAATTTCATGCTGACGTCAGCATGACACATGTCTCCCTCTACATGTGCCATGTACACTGTATGGAATCTGACATCATCCGTACCGATGTTGACGTCAGTAGTACAAATGCTGACTCACCCCTATTGACTGGGCTAGGTTGACCAAAAATTTGACCGCAAATATCTTTCGATCCGTAACTTTTTTTGACAAGCCGTTGGAAAGCTTGCGACATGCTCTTCGCGATGATGCCAATTTTACTGAGTTTTGAGGACTTTGAATTTTTTCACTTTCTCTATCTACTGAGGCCATCTAAGCTTCTTGAGTTGCTTCTACAAATTCTAAGTTATTCATAGTCTTCTCTGGATCCTTTTGGGATCACACTGCTTTGTCTTTTGGGTTGTCCCAACTCATTGACATGTTGCACTTTCTTCCATACAATGATTCAAATGGCTTCATCTTCAAAGATGCATGATACCCATTATTATAAGCAAGTTCAACTAAATTTAGATAATCTTCCCATTTTGATGGTTTATCCATCACATACATCCTCAACATATCCTCAATCACCTGATTAAATCTATCTGTTTTTGCATGTAACTCTGGATGATATGTTGTGCTAAAATTTAAATTTGTCCCAAATCCTTTAAATAATCCTTTCTAGAAATTTGATGTGAATATGAGATCTCTTTCAGAAACAATTGCCTTAGGCAGAACATGTAGCCTGGCAATTTACCTCATGTAAATTTATGCAATATTGGATTCCTTTTGAGTTAGCTTCACATGAATAAAATGAGCAGCTTTAGTTAGCTTATCCACCACCACCATGGTGGACTCATGTTGATTCAGTGTTCTGGGAAGCTTGGTAATAAAATCAATTGTCACAACTTCCCATTTCCACTCATGAATGGAAAATGGTTGTATCAATCCATATGGATGTATGTGCTCATCCTTTACCTTATAAAATTCTAAACATCTGGCTATATAATCAACCACCTCTTTCTTCATACCCGATGAAAAATACTGGCTCCTTACATCTGTAATTGTTTTCTGATATCATGGGTTACCAACATAAGGAACATTATGCATCTCTCTCAACACTATTGTTTTTAGCTCCTGAGGTTTAGGAACATATACTTTTCCCATGTACATAAGGATTCCATCCTCTCTCAGCTCATAATATTTATTTTTTCGCTAAAAAATTCCTTGTGGTAATGTTTCTTTTGTTTGCAAATAATGTTGATCTGATTTTCTAGCTTCCAAAATTCTATCTTTTAAATCATAATTGTACATGATAATAGATATAGCATGCATCTCATGCACCCTCCCAATGTGTGCATCAACCAATTTGTTCTCTTTTCCTTTGATATGCTTGATTTCAAAAGCATATTCACTAAGGAATTCCAACCATCTTATTTGTTTGGAGTTCAATGTTGGTTGTTCAAACAAACATTTTAGACCACTATGGTCTGTCCTCAACTCAAATATTTTTCCCATAAGATAATGCCTCCACATATTTAAGGAATAAATTATGGCTTCCAATTCTAAATCATGTGTGTTGGGTTCCTTTTGGCACAAGGGTGAGAAAAAATAGGTCCCTTAACTATCTAGTTAGGCTATCTAGAAATCACAACAAAGAGTTAGTTGGTTAGTGGCTCAACTAACATAAAGAGATAATAAATAAACAACAATGAAATAAATCTAAACTAAGCAAGCAATAACTTGAAATTAATGCACAAAGAAAAACACAAGAGATATATACCAAGTGAAATTATCTTTAAATTGATACTCCTATAAATACGAGAGCTTATGAGTCCCCTCTTCCTCCTTGGGAAGGCTCTTGAGTCCCCAAGTACAAAGTCTTGTTTCTACTATAAATGGCTAACAAAGGAAAATGGTGAAGAAAATAGTGATGTACCACTCAAGAGGAGAGAGTCCTAACACTTGCTATGGATGCCCAAAGCTTTCTAAGAGGAAGATGGCTTCCCAAAGCTAAAAATGAGCAACATAAAAATACTCAAATGCTTCTTCTTTTTTGCATACACCGACCCTTTATTTATAGGAGGATGGCAAGCTTTTTCTTAATTGGTTTCAAATGTGAATGGGAGTCCCTTGGAGGTACCTTCCATCCTTTTCAGTGATCACAAGGAAAAAATTGGGGGAAATTTTGGGTATGGGGGAGATCCCCTTCATCCCAAAAGTGGTTGAGGCCCAACCAAACTCATCAATGTGCCTTTTTTGTGTCCACACAGGTATTTCAACTGTCAGTCGCGCACTATGTGCACTATGCACGTCGTACACCGTGTTAGCCTGCACGAATGTACACACATAGTTTTATGATTTTCTTTCCAAATTGAGTGTAATCCTTCCATGAATATTGGTAATATGGTGTGTTTGTGTTAATTGTTTCTTCATCCATTGTATGTATTTATAGTGAGCCATTTTCTGGTGATAAAATATGCCCCCTGATGTGTGAGTTTAGGAGCACATGTATAGATGAAATACATCATAGTTTCTTTTGGTGATGATGACATTATGTAGAAAGTGAGAAAACATGATCGTGAGGAGCTGTGAGAGTCATTTGTCTTATGGAGAGGGGACAAAATATTAGTACAAAGTAGGATAGAAATACAAAAAGTGTTTATACAAATGAGGCGGGAATGCCCCATACTCGTATCGTGAGACCATAAAGAGACAATAGTAATTGAATTTGTTGATAAAGTAGATATCTGCAGTGCCCTCGGGGGTGTTAGAAACAACAAGTGACAATTTCGATGACATAATTGGCTCTGAATTGAGTGGTGAAAGAATCAAAGGCATTTATGGCCTAATAAAATTCAGAGGTCTTTGGTCGTTACTAAAAACTTCAATGGTCACAAAGTAAGATCCACCATAACATGAGATTGTGCTGGAGACGAATGTCATGAGGATCAATGACATCAAAGATCAATTAGGACTCTCTCTGTGTCATTCGAGGCTACTCATTGTCAATGGAATGAGAACCAAGATACTGTCACTTTTCTAGAATTTTGTTGATGTCAACACAAAAAGGAACACGACGATAAGAAGTAAAGGGCTTCTGGGTATCCAGTTTGATCATCATGATGTCAGAAATTGTATTGGTACCAGTAAAGCGGGTGATGATCATGAACAATGTCTGGAATATACAATATTCCATAACTTCCCTTAGTTGGGGGGTATTGATGGATGGAAGCAACAGTAACATACTATCTGGTGTCAGGGGGATGACCAAATATGGGAAAACTATGCTGAAGGGGTGAGACTGTAAGGGGATGTAGTGTAGATCAAAATATATTGCGATATGGGACACAAAGGTCTAGTGGTGGTAAATATTTTGGCTTGGATACAAATGTCTTGCAGAGGGTGTGAGGGTAGTGAGATGCCCCAACCAAGGGTAACAAGGGTTGCAATGTGATAAGGAAAAAAAACCATCGGGTGAGATGGACAAAATCTACTGTACTTGCTGAAACATAAAACATGCTTTGTACAATTACCAAATGAATAAATAATGGGGTTGAAATTATATGTATAGAAACGGGTGCCCCAGTGGAGTATGGATTGGCCTAGAAAGGGTGCAAGCAGAGACTGGTTGAGGGTGGGGGCCCCATTGGTTAGTTTTTGTACTAGGTGGATGAATGGAGGATGATGTTGCAGATGAGCAATTGATTGTGGATGATATGGAAAGTTAATGATAATGCAAAGGCACACTTAATGTAACCAAAAAAACATGAGTTGGGAGCCTGTCATGGGGTGGTTATCATGATGAGGAGGAAGAAGTATGAGGTTCTTACTCAGGGGTGTAACACTACCAGGACTCCCAATATTAATGGATAAAACAACATGATTGTCAGTATGCCAAGGGATAAATATATGTGGGACAATTCATGGAGGTGAGAGAGCTACCAGATGACGGTACCTGAATGCAATGGAGGTGATGGTACCGCATAGTCGGGTGTGGGGAACCTAAAGATAATTTTCAAGGGGTATGGTTGGGAAATGTAACTGGGAGAAGAGGGTTGAATGGTATGCAAGTTTGAAATATATACTTGGAGGGGCCAAGGGATCCCATGACTGATGACGTAAAAGGGGCCGTGGGTGAAGACCTGCACATTCAAACCAAATACCCAACTTGAAACATATCTTTTAAATAAAAAATGTGTATAATAGTTGTGTGATAATAAAATGTGGATAGGGGATGCATACCTGTGCCCGGGGTGGCCAAAAGGGGTCCCCAGGGCTCCGTACTGAAATGAGAATCTGAGAGTATCGTGGTGAAGGTGAGGGAATCTGGATCTCGTGGTTGTGAACAGTATGAGAAACAAAGCTCTAATTCCCCTGAACAGATGTGGGGAAGTTGCGAAAAAGGGAGTATATAAGGGCATGGGGCCCACATAACCACCTCATGTGTACTTGTTGTTATGGAGGTCTGAAAGTTTCCTACATGGAAGTTTCTGAGCCATGGGAGAGAAAGCGAGGTTGGATTCAAGTGGCGAGGGAGCCAGGTAAGCCGTCAAAACCTCATGCATAGTGTAGGCATGATTTTGGGAGGGTAGGGGGATGTACGGAGGGCCATACAACCATTATTTTGAGTGTGGGGGTGGGTCCGCATGGGAGATCATGTGATCCTTGCGCACATATGCGTGGGTTTAATTAATAAATATGCACATAGTGCATAGATGTACCAATGACACTCGCGCATATGTGCATGGTGTTAGGGGTTTCATCTGTGCGAAGGGTGGGTTGGACTTGTGCACGGTTGTTTGAGTAACATCCATGCAAAGGTGTGTGATTGTACAAATAACAGTCACGCACATGTGCGACTGTTAGACAAAAATCCGTGCCCAAGGTGAGGGAAGAACTGCACGACTGTTTGATGAACAGTCACATAGGAGTGTGTGACTGTAAGTAAAATAATCATGCAAGAGTGCCTGACTGTAAGTTAAATAGTCACGCAGGAGTGCACGATTGTAAGTGAAACAATCGCGTAGGAGTGCACATAATGAGAGAGCTATTAAAAAAAAATACTAAAAAACAACTAGGAAAGCAAGGAAAGCCTAAGGTAAAATGGTTACACTTAGGGGTAGAATTTCTTCAAGTATAACCCATTAATCAGGTCCTTGAGGGTAGCACCTCCAGGGTGTCCTAAGATGTAGGCGCCTTTAGTAAGGAAATGATAGATGACATAGGGTCTCTGCCATAGGGATTCATATTTTTCGTGGCCGAGAGTCTCATGGGAGATATCGTAGGCCAGGACAAGGTCACCTTCGGTAAACAACCAAAGGTTAACCTGGCGGTCAAAGGTGGCTTTGGTCCACTTTTTGGTTTCTTCATTGTTCTGTAAGGATGCCCACTGATATTCATCGAGATATTTGACGGATAACAACTATTTCTCTAGGGGTGGTGTATTGTGCAAGAGATCGATTGCCATGCACAATGTTGGTATTTCACACTCGATGGGGAGGATAGATTCAATGTCATGGACTAAGTGGAAGGGCGTGAAACTGATGGTTGTTTTGACAGTTGTTCGATATGCCCATAAAGCTGGAAAAAACATATGGTGCCAATTGGTCTTGTGTTTGTCAACTGTGTGTTGGAGAATAGTTTTGAGCACTTTGTTGATGACCTCAACTTTCCTATTGGATTGTGGGTAATAGGGTGAAGCTAACTCATGGGTGAATCCTAATTTGGCCGATAGTTCCATGAAGAATTAATTCTCGAAGTGATTTACATGGTCAGAGACGAGTTGTAGGGGGACCCTGAAGCGAGAGATGACATGGTTGAAGAAAATATGTGTCGATGTGTCGACTCTATTTTTGAACATGGGCATTGCTTCAGCCCACTTGGTGAAGTAGTCAATGATAAATACAATGTACTTGTGTCCATTGCTGGAAGGAGGGTTGCAGATCATGAAATCAATGCCCCATTTACAAAAGGGATCGACCGTGATTACGGGGTGCAAGAGTGCAGGTGGTGCTCGAGCCTTTTTTTGCTTATAGCTGACATTTGTCACACCACTTAACTACGTGAATGCAGCCATGAAATAATGTGGGTCAAAATTAACTCGCCCGAATGATTTTTTGGGCAGTGGACATGCCAGATAAGTGATTGATGCATGCCCCACTGTGGAAATCATTAAACACTGTCTCGAGCTCCTCCAGTGTGAGGCGACATTGAATAAGCGTGTCAATGCCTCTATGGTATAGAACATCTCCTATGAGAAGGTATCATGAGGCTTGGTTCCAAATGCGACGATGATCATCCCGAGATAAGTGTGGATTGAATTTTTAAGTGCGAAGGTAGACCAAAATATGTCTATACCATGGGTCTGTTGATGATATGAGAAATAAATGCTCATCAGGGAAATTCTCATTGACTGGGGGGTTTGTAGAGTCAGATGGCAAGTCTACAAGGAGTTCGGCAAGGACACAGGATATCTTTCTCTTTGGGGTGGTAAAATCTAGGTCGCATTCTTGGAGAATGACAATCCAGTTAGCAAATTTGCCATTGATATGGCGATGACTCAAGAGGTAATGCATGGGGTTGGAATCATCGATTACTTTGGTGGTATGAAGCAATATATAATGGCACAACATTTGAACTGTGAGAACAACTATGAGGGCTAGATTCTCTTCATGATTTTATTTGAGAGGTGGCCAAGAGAGGTTCTTGCTAATCTAGTATATAACATGTTCGCATTAGGCGTCATCTACCTGAACGAGTATTCCAAAAATTGAATCATCGAAGGCTGATAGGTAGAGTATGTAATCCCTATCATAGTTTGGGGGACTAATCAAGGGGGCTTTGCTAAATGCCTCCTTGAGTGAATCGAAGGAAACATGGGCATGATGGTCCCAATGAAACGGGATGTCATGGCGGAGTAATCGTAGGAATCCGTGGGCATGGATGGCATAGTCAGGGACAAAAGACCATAAGAAGTTTTCCTTGCCTTGAAGGATTTGCAACTAGTGTAATTTCCTGGGAGGGGGATCTTGTTGATGGACTGGACTCTAAGGGGGTATACGGTGATTCCATGCTGGGATACTATGAATCAAAACAAGTGTCCTATAGTAACACAAAAGACACATTTAAGTGGGTTGATCTGTATGTTGTACCTTCGACAACATTTGAATATGATCCGTAGATCCTCTATGTGTTGGGAACATTTGTTGGATCGAGTGGTAAGTTCATCCAAGTAGGAAAGCATGATGTGAGAGAGATCATCAAAGGAATATATCATTGTGCATTGGAAAGTGGCCCCAACATTTTTGAGTCTAAAGGGAATAACTCGATAGGTGAAGGTGCCCCATGGGGTTTTGAATGCATTTTTGTACTGGTCTGCCTCATGGATTTGGATCTGGTTATAGTTGGAAAATCTATCCATGCATGAGGGAGAGGACTTAATGACTGGAACAGGCATCAATGACTTGATCGATGAAGGGAGTAGGGAATTTTTCTTTAGGACAAGCTTGGTTGAGGTCACATAAGTCTATGCAAAATTGAATGGTGCCCTATTTTGTATTGATTGGAATAGGGCTAGAAACCTAGGATGTGTATGCAATGGGGTATATGAATCCAAATGTATAGAGTTTGTTGATATCGACTTTGATCACCATGGCTTTGGAAGGGTGGTGGGGGCATTGATTTTGGCAGACATGGGCAACGTCAGGCCAAGTGTCAATGCAATGTTCGATGATTGTTGGGTCTAATCCTAGAATTTCCATGTATGACCAGGAAAACACATCTCAATATTCCTAGAATAAGGCTTTGTATGCTATGATTTCCTCTAGGTAGCATGTTTCCCCCAAGGTGATTTATTCTACAACATTGGGGTTGAACGAAATGTCGATTTTGATGGTGTGTGATATATTGGCCATGTTACCTTCTTCAAACCCGTCGGGAGAGGGTATTGGATTTTTGAGCCACTCTATATGGACAGAAGGGATGAAATATTTCACTTTGATGGTATAGACAGGGGTGTCTTTTGGTGGATAAAAGGCGTTGTGTGCCAGAAAAAGGGATAGATGATTAAAAACATCCCAAGAGTAATCGGGTGCGCATAAGACTTCTAAAATGTATTCATTGGACTGAAAGGTTATGGAGTACAGGGAGTCTGTAACTATTGGGGGTGGGGTGTCAATATTTGTGGGGGTAGTTGGGGAAGGTTGGATATCATCATCCAACCTTGAGGCAGATGGACCTATGAGAGATGAATAATAATTGTCAATAGATGTCATGAACCAAATATCCATATATAACTAGATGTATTATGGTATGGAGGAGGGGAAATCTCATAAACCGATGTTACAGGGGAGTTGGGGGGGTTTGGGAAGAAGTCCTCGCATTGTGGTGGAATGGCCAAAGGGGTAAATGGATGGGAGTTGGTCTGAACCTGACTACTTGGATGGTGATTGTTCACTATTGGGTTCACTAGGGATGGTAGACTTGGTGGAATGGGTGGGATGGAGGCCCTCCAACGTGTGCATCGCTCAATGATGAGTGGAAAATGATATGTGTAATGGTCCATCTGGTAACATAGTGCGCAAGGGCGTCGCATGCACTCTATTAATGATGTAGAGACATAGATAATGCCAATGATTGGTTGTACCAAGGAGATGGTTTGGGATGATTTAGTTAATGTGGTCTGGTGCACTATTGCGAGAGTGTCTCAAAACTAAGGGAGGGCTAGGAAATGGTGACTATAGTGGTCGTATTGAGAACAAATGGCACAAGCATGTTTAGTTCACAAACTGGGAGGTTTGGAGGAAGAAGGTTCTGAGGAGGTTGGTAGGGCTACTGGTGTAGGTAGTAGTGGTGTACTTATGAGTTTTGGAATGATATTTTGTAACTCAGGTAAAGCGGGGCAGAGATTTCTAGGGTGTCCAATGGTTTTCCACAATGCGCATGGAGGTGATATGCAGGGTGGTGAAGGGAGAGAAGGTTCCTTCTTTTTATGTGTGCCTCGTTGGTTGGTGGTAGTTCCCACTATTCCAGAGGTAGGGTCTCTTGTAGTGGTAATATTTACTCCAACTGTGTGACCAGTTGGGTGAGTGGTTGGATGAGCCATTGATCGCGACAATGGGACCACAGGTTGCAGTGGAAGGGATAAACATGGTACCATAGTTGATGGTTCTAGACACCATACATGGATGGCAATGACCATGTTAGGTAAAGTGAGGGTAGAAACAACTTGGTATGTTGTTAGTCCTTGGGGGGGGGAGAAGGGAATTTGGGTGATGGCTTGTGGGACCATCTGCCAAACGGGGATTTGACCCATAGGTGGTGGGTTCTTCGATGTTATGTCCTGAGGAGTCTCTATGGGGAGTGTGTCAAGAAGTATTGGGGTGGGACATGAAGGAGTGGTGGAGGGGTCTAGTAAGTTATCGATGGACAGGGGGTCTAGTATCACAATTCCATAGGTCGTAACAATGCACAAAGCATAAGTGGTGGGGTGTGGGAAGCCTTGGTATGTACCAATCAAATATGGATATTGAAATATCCCTGGTTTGATGTCAATCATTGGGACTAGGTCAATGCTCGAGCGAATTAGTGGCAGGATGTTATCGATGTGCCTTGATTGGTTGTGTTCATGGTGGGTCAATTGATCGATGGTGACAGTTTTCCCATTGTGAGGGAAGAGCATGGTACGAAAGACTGAGGAAGCTACAACCTACATGGCATACATGTAGCTTTGTCTGAATATGATATTATAATCCAATTGGGCATCAATGAATTCTATGTCAATGAGAATTGTTTTTCCCCCAAGCTCGACAAGAAAGTTTTGATACAAGCCTTCTGGTTGGGATGGGAGACCATCATAATCTCAAAGAGTGATGGTGGAGGGGATCAACTTAGGTGAACCAAGTTGCTGCCAAACTGATTTGGACATGATGCATGTGGATACTCCTTCGTCTATGATGTAGCGATGGACCATGATATTCTGAATTTTGACAGGAATCTGGAATGAAACTAACGATGGAAGTCCCAGGTCTGCTCTATCTAAGACAAATTTTATTAGATGGGTGTCCATAGGATATATTGCCCCCAATTGTGAAAGTAATGTCTTTCATTGGGAAGGAAATGTTTGAAGGACTTCGATAACTGACATAGCAATAAGTGATTGAGTGAGATCATCAATCAGACTATAGATATGGGTGCCCCTAGCATGATTGTTATGCACATTCCTGCACAAGGGTGCACAAAGGATGCAGGTAATGGATTCAATGGTAGGGCGAGGGATCATCAATGGTTGTCTAGTTGGTGGTTGGGGAGTATCCGAAGTGGTGGGTAATGGATCTGAGGATGTACCGTATTGGAGATTGCGAGTTTGTAAGAGGATTTCCTATTCAATAGTGAGGAGGACACTATGGTCTATGGTGTTCCCTAAATGGGGTTGTTCAGGTGGAGTAAATTGTCCTTGTGGTTGTGGGCATTGGACCCCCTCTGGTTGAGTATTAATGACTGCTTGATGTGGGATAGGGTTTTGTAATACCATTGGTGGTGGTGGTGTTATATAAGTGGGAGTTCCTTGAGGTGGACCTTAAGGGTTGGGATCCCACTGAGGATTCATGGCATCCTTCATCTGTTTGTAGTCGGTGATTTAAGGGAAATGCTGAGTGTAATGGCCATATTCGCCACATAATGTGCAAGGGTAATTGGTTTGAAGGTTTTTATTTTACCCTTTTCGGGTTTGACCATTATTATTTCCCCCTTGGGGATTTTGGTTGGGTTGGCATTGGTTTCCCCCAACTTGGGGGTTTTGTTGAGGGGGGTTCCCTCCTTTTCCTTGGTTCCTATTCTTTCCTTTATTCCAGTTATTGTTGGGTTAGTGAGGTGGATTTTCCATATTTAACTATTCAAAAGATTGAACCTGTTGAATAGGAGAAGGTTTGATGAAATTGGCCCCCACCTGGTGTTTTCCATGTGGGAGTGCAGCCGATTGGGGTGGACGTGGGAAGAGATAGTATGGGTTACCTTGTGGGGGTCCATATGGGTTGTAAGAAGTGGCGGTGGCTCCATTATTACTAGGTGGATAGGACATTGTTGGTGGAGGAACCAATTGCAAGATAGGGATTGGTGCAGGGAGGGATGTGGGTAGAGAGGTACCCATGGGGGGAAGAGGAGGTGCCATAAATGGTGGGGGGGGGGGTGAGGGAAGCTAATATGAATCTCCCCCATATGGTTGAAAGTATGGGTTGGTCCCATATGCTGGTACTGACTGTTCATGTGGTTGAGTATGATCCATGGATCTGATCAACCCATTAATGACATGCGATGTTCCGTGTTTGTCTTGACCAAAAGGAAAAGGGAGAGGATCATCTGGGAGGATAGTTTATAGGTACCCTGATTGGGAGTAAATGAGGTCAAACTATTGTGCCTTGGTGATGACTTCATCTTTAGTTTGAGGGAGGGTTGTGACCACATCTTTAGCAAGGGTAGAAACGAGCGATCGAAGGAACCAATCTAGCCTTTGTTATGGGGTGGTCTCTGCTTTACAAAGGTTGCGGCATCTACACCATTCGTGAATATGGTATGAAATGTGAGTAGTGGTGGTTTTTTTTCATTCTGACAAGATTTCAAACCCAGTATCGTGACACATGGGAAATTGAAAAAAAGACATGAATGCTTTGGATAATGATTCAAATGTTAAGTGGGCTCCAAACTTCTCTTTCACATACCATTTGGCTGTTGTTCCAGTGAGGGTTCTCTGAAATAACCATAGATGAATGTAATCTTCCATTATGTTATTGGAATAACACCATAAGTGGAAGGATATGACATGGTTGGTGGGGTCCTCTATGACTTTCCCTTCGAACTTAGGGATATTTGAAGGTAGTTTTGTGGGCATATTCGACCAGGCAGGGTCGTGTAATATGGGATCATTTTTCAGTTTAGTTAGATCAGGGATATTGAGTGAAGCCAAAAATGGCATGATAGGAGTGGGTCCTTCCATGTTATGGGAGGAAGTGGTTACTTGGGAGCTTGTACTTTGTGAAAAAGTTTGGGCTCTTCCTCCTTGTGGTGGAGGGTTTGTTTGGGAGTTTCTTAGGATATTGGTTCTAAGAAAAGTGTCTCCTAGTAATCCTGAGCCTAATACCATGACATTAACTAGTGTATGTGATGGTAGTGCTGGTGTCTAAACGAAATTAAGAACACCACCCAAAATTGGGGGGAAATTTCTCAAGCGTCTAGAATGGCAGGGATACTATGGTTTCCCTATGATTCTAGCCTAGAACTGGGTGTGTGTAAATGGTGGTGAGGAATGATAGGATGAGTTGCTTTCAAATTTATTTAAACAATGTATTCATATAATTTCATGTACTTCTAGTGGTGAAAATCATACATCAAGACAATGTGAAAAGTGGTTTGATGTTTTAGTAACTCCTCGTGGGGGAAATGATAAATCAAATAACAAGTGTTCATGTCCTATCCGACATAAAGTCCTTCCTCTGAAATAACACTGGACCTCCAAAAACACTCTCGACAATGGGGAAAAAACCCACTTGAGGAGAAACTAGTGAAGGGATGAATAATCAATTATAATGAGGGATGAAGGGGGCATATTCTGAAAGTACTGGGGATGATTCCCAAAAATCATTCAAAATCTGACTGAGGTGCGATTCCATCCCACAACCACCACCTTGGATAGATAAATCCTATTTTTTGGATACTAAGATACCTCCATCAAGCACGCCATTTATATTTTCGGCCTCAGAAATCTGTGACAGGCTGGATTCTTTCCAAGGGTTGGGTGACCTAAGGAGGCACGCACAAAACAACTAGACCTAAACCTTCGACCTTTCGCAGGTGTCTCCCTGCCTTATGATATAGGAATTCTTGAGTGGGAGGATTTTGGCACCATAATTCACAACATTCTAAGTTTCAAATGAGAAATGATGATGGGGAGTTATTTGGATCCCTATCCCCAAAATCGTAACTTAGACTACCAAATTATTTTGTGTTCCTCCTATGGAGGTTATAAAGTGGGTTGAATATGGTTGTTTTTAGAATGTGAAAGAGGGTTGTGAAGTTGGGGTCATGTATCAACTCCGTTCTTTATGAGGGTGTGCACAAAGACCCTTTTCTAAACAAATGAAGCCCACAAGAGCTTCAAGTATCTAGAAAAATGGTTTTTTGAATGAGTGAAAGTGTGTGCAAGGAGTGGTGATGGTGAAACAAGTTTTTAATAAATTAAATTCAATATTTTAACATGGTGGACATCGTGTGGTCCTTCACTTATTGTTTTTAGATAAATTACTAAATTTGTTTGAAAATAACCCTTGCAAACTAAAGGAAATCCTAAGATATCATGGCGGATGTGATAATCCTTACTTGGACCCTTTATCTTCCTAAGGTGTTTTGTAATCTAGAAAACTTAAAAACAGTCCTAGATTGTAAGAATGTGGGCATGTGTTGGCCCTTACAACTTATTTAAACTCCTTAGGTGACTTACTCTAGAAATTTGAAAAATATCTTAGAATTGCATGCATGCAGGCATATGGGCCCTTACAACTCTTTTAAGATTTAATTTTCAACAAGTAAGTTGAGAGGATTGGCCTCTTTTTGAAAGTGATTTGATTTACCAAGGGAGATGGAGAATTATCTTAGCAACCTCTTTTTCTTATTTCCAAGATCACACTAAGGTGAGAGGAAATAACATACTCCAATATTGGTTTAGATGGTCTTCTAGTCCCGGTTTAATGTGATGACTTTGTAAAATGAAAGCTTTGTTATAAAATTCAAATGCAAAACATTTTAAGCCATCCACATGGAAATCAAAGAAACTAAGGATATTGTGGTTCCTTTTAATCTCCCTAATTATCTATGTGTGATGTGGGGTTTATGTATGCAAGAATGAGATCTCATCCTGCTTGTACTGGATTTTACAAAGTGCTAAAATAAAATATAAACTATTGAGTGGTAGTAGGCAACTCAAGCCTTACAATTTTGCAAAAATAAGATAGGTGCGTGACAGAATTAGAAATAGAGCACAGACCGTGCCTTTGGAGAGTTCCGACAGAGCGTAGATGTGCGTGAATTGTGCATCTGATTGTATTGAACCTGCATGCACGTAGGAAAGTTGGTGAGCCATTGTTTTTTGAAACAAATCTCTTATTGTGGGGTGAAATATTGCTCTCAAGTGGTGAGTTTAGGTTGGTTTTGACCCCTGCACATGCAAAAAAGTAAGAAAGAAAACTCTAACAACCTAATTGGGTAGAATTTTGATTCAAGTCCCCAATATGGTCACCAATATGTTGGGTTCCTTTTGGCACAAGGGTGAGCAAAAGGAGGTCCCTTAACTATCTAGTTAGGCTTTCCAGAAAGCAAAGCAGAGAGTTAGTTGGTTAGTGGCCCACCTAACATAAAGAGACAAGAAATAAATAACAATGAAATAAATATAAACTAAGCAAGCAATAACTTGAAATGAATGCACAAAGAAAAACACAAGAGAGATATACCAAGTGGACCAATCTTCGAATTGATACTCCTTTGAGAAATATGGGAACTTATGAGTCCCCTCTTTCTCCTTGGGAAGGCTCTTGAGTCCCAAAGTACAAAGTATTCTTTCTGCTGTCAATGGATAACAAAGGAAAATGGTGAAGAAAAGAGTGATGGACCACTCAAGAGGAGAGAGTCCTAACACTTGCTATGGATGCCCAAATATTTCTAAGAGGAATATGGCTTCCCAAAGCTAAAAATGAGCAACATAAAAATACTCAAATGCTTCTTTGTTTTGCATACAATGGCCCTTTATTTATAGGACGATGGCAAGATTTTTCTTAACAAGTTCCAAATGTGAATGAGAGGCCCTTGGAGGTACTTTCCATCCTTTTCAATGATCCCAAGGAAAACTTTGGGGGTTATTTTGGGTATGGGGGAGATCACCTTCATCCCAAAAGTGGTTGAGGCCCAACCAAACTCAACAATGTGTCATTTCTGCGTCCATGCAGGTATTTCGACTATCAATCATGCACTCCACACACTATGCACGCCATACACCGTGTTAGCCTACAAAAATGTGTGGGCGCTGCTTTGGATGAATGTGCACAGATTTCCAGAACCACTTTTACATATGTAAATATGATTGTCTTTCCAAATTGAGTGTAATCCTTCCATGAATATTGGTAGTTTGTTGTTTTTGTGTTAATTGTTTCTTCCTCCATTGTTTGCATTTGTAGTGAACCATTTTCTGGTGATAACAATGTGTGGCATAGGGCCTCTCATGTTCCTTCAATTTCCTTCACTCATAGCATATAACATGCCCATTTTGGGTAAGGATTCCCCCAATCCATTGCATGCATCAGTGCACACAATAAAATCTTCATTTGGATAAAAAAAATTCAATATTTGTGCACTTGTTAATAAATTCTTCAAGTGTTGAAAAATTTCTTCACATTCATAGGTCTATTCAAATTTCACACCTTTCTTTTGCAAATAAGTGATCATGTGTGAAATCTTTGAAAAACCTTCGACAAATATTCTATAATAACCTATAAGTCCCATGAATGATCTCACCTCTCAGATATTATTTGGTGTTTTCCATCCTCCAATGGATTATATTTTCCCAGGTTCCACTACTATCCCTTCCTGTGATATAATATGGTCCAAATAATGAATCTGCTTTTGATAAAATGAGTACTTGTTGAACTTTTCATATATTTTATGTTCCCTCAATACTTGTAGAACCATATTCAAGTCGTACGCGTGCTCTTCTTTATACTTATAATAGATAAGTATGTCATCGAATAAGACAATGACAAACTTATCCAAGTAATTTCTGAAAATACCATTCACCAAACACATGAAGTGAACTGGTCCATTAGAGAACCCAAATGGCACCACTACAAACTCATAATGGCCATACCTTGTTCTAAATTATGTCTTGTTGATATATTATTCTTTAATTATCACTTGATATCCTAACTTGAGGTCAATCTTGTGGAATATCATCTTTCATCTGATCAAAAATATCATCTATCCTTAGCGAAGGATACTTTTTCTTCATGATCACCTTATTAAACTATCTAAAATCATTGCACAACCTCAAGGTTCCATCCTTATTCTTGAAAAAAAACACTAAGGCACCCCAATGTGACATACTCAGGTGTATATACCCCTTTTTCAAAATCTCTTCAAGCTGCATTTGTAATTCCTTTAGCTCTGGTGTGCTCACTCTATAAGGAGTCTTGGACACTGGGCCCATTCCAGGCATTAAATCAATATCTCTCTTTGGTGGAAACCTTGGTATCTCCTCAAATACAGCCTCATAATTATTCAATACTGGATGGTCCTCAATACTTAGATTTTTATTTTTAGTTGTCTCTTCCATATGGGCTACATAAATATGACATCCTTTCTCGATGCTTCTTTTCAACTTCATGGATGGAATTTCTTTGATATATATTTCCCTTGGAATAACCTAAACTATTCTCAAGTTCCCTTCCTCATCAAGACAATTGGATGCCTTGTTCTATCAATCTAGGACAACATGATACTTATCTAACCAATCCATACTGATTAGGTAATCATATGAACCCAAAGGTATGATTTTCAAATCTTCATTTGTGCTTAGTCCATTCATGTTGATTGGACAATCCTTAACCAAATCATTGATTATTATTTTAGCTCCTGTGCCTATGTAATAGCCTTAAGTTCCACCCTACATTGTCAGAAGGGACATAGTAGAAGATGTACATAAAGACACAACCCTTAACTCAAGGTTTAGACAATTTTTTAGGGGTGTCGTTGGTCACATATGAGATGAGTAGTGACATGTTTCTAGATACCAGTTTACAACAAGTGACACCCTCGAGAATCTTCTATATTGGCGGAGTTTCAAAGAGATGAGCATGGGATGAGTTGGTTCTTCCTAGAATGAGCCTTGGAACTCATATCATTTGAGTCTCCATTGGTCTCTAGAATATATAGAAGCTCTTATAAGCCTCTTCCAAGAATCTATATAGAGAAGGAAAATATTGAGCATGAGGAAGGAGGAATCATTTACAGATATATGCTGCCAAAATTCAGAGGGGATTCTCTATCTACATCAGTTGCAACCAAGTTTCCTAGATCAGTTGAAGAGATGAACAGGAGCAAAGGGAAATTAGGAGTGCATCTACACTAAGAGGTAATAACAATGATGTAATTTTTTCATTTGAATTAATAGATCATTGGTTTTCCCGTATGAATATTTGTATTTCATGCATGAATGTTCAGATCAGATTTATTCTTTCATAGATCAGGTTAGATCCAATCTAGATATAAGATTCTAATACTAGGAAGATAAGTAGAATGGTATTGTTTTGTCTTTTGTGTGCAATAAGCAGGATGTAAGAACTAGAGCTGGAACTCCAGGACTGTAGTAGCCAAGAAATACGAAGGACAACCTTCAGAATAATGTATGCAATTCTTCCATTTCCTTGTGTAATTGTGAATATGATTACTTGGTTCTAAGGAAATCATATAATTCTGTCACACTGTCTATCTAGGATCAATAGGCAGATCCTAGGGAGATCTTACTATTCACCCATGATATTTTCTCTGTAAAAGAACTTGTGATTCCACCGGGGAAGAATCTTTGAGTCTTCTCTAGCTTAGAATCCCTGGCCTATTATCCTATGCTTTATTTTTTGATTTGGGTTTTTTCTTCCATGGTACTCATTCAAATATTATGTCTCTTGGATTGATTATCCCATATTGATTCCATTTGGTCCTTTTCCCCTCTTGTGATTTGTGTTCATTACTAGATCCACCTTCATAGTGAGTTTTGGGTGGTGATTATTGTAGAGACATTGGAGTGTGCTTCTCAACATCACTACAAATTTCCTACAACCCTTTGCTTGTTGATTTGATGGTTTTCCATTTGCAAATTGTGTTCTTGTTTAGATTAAGGAACACTTGCATAATATTTGGAAAAATAAACAAACAATATTTTCATGCATACAAACTTTTGAAGAAAAGACAAAGTGCATTATTGAAGTGTTTGGTTTGAGACTTTCTCGAAAGTTTGGTTATGATTTGTCTTTCATGGTTTCTTGGTGTTTTTAGAGGTTTCAATGTGAAGTTTACAAAGAAAAATACCTATTTCCCTCATGTGGGGTTATTTATATGTATAAATATTTGACATTAAATAATCAATCCAAGAGTTTGTAGACTTTGAGGTGCAAGCATAGGAAATGCAAGAACAAAGCCTATTCTATCCTATGTTAGAAACTAATTCCGAAAAAAAATACTTCATGATATAGTAAATGAAATCAAATGATAGATATCAATCCAAATCACAAAGCAATCTAATGAAATCAAAAGTAAATTTCAGACACCTTAATCGTGCATTCACCAATTTATATCAAGATGAACAATGACACAACATACTATGTCCAGAGGTTTGATATACACATAGATATGTTTTCATATGAGATCTCATTTAATCAATGGATACTTAAGACTTCAATGTGTGAGGGGATCAAAATAATCAAAACTAGAAATCAAACCTACGAACAATGATTAGTTCATTAGTTTGAGGTTTCACTAATGAAACTTAGTGCAATATTTCACTTGAGGTTTAAGTGTTCATGCACCTGAGAGATTATTAACTTATCAAACTAAATGATTTCTAATTTCTCCACTTTAACTTTTATGAGAAAGCATACCATTCAAGATACAACCCAAATCAGTCAAAAAAAGAGTTGAACTGTTTTAAAATGTTACTAACCTATTCTTGGAATTATGAGCTTATAAAGGTAAATGTTGGAATCTATAAACTCAAAAACTAAAGATGCAAATTACTATGTCAAATGAGACAAGTATTTATTGGTGGAACAACACTCTTGCATTCAGATTATTTGCTACTGTGCAATTATGACTCAGGGATATTCTTGTCATTCATTTTAACATATGTATTTATTCAAAATAAAATAACAAAAGAACCATGTATTGGCCTATTAAGAGCTGATCCTAATCAGGCCCGAGGTACTTTATTCCACCTAAGTGTTCCTATACTCTTCACAATGATGAGTTTATATTTCAAGAGTCCCAATCACCGTCACAAAATACAATCCTTGGAATTGCAACAATTCAAAAAGAAACACAATGCATAAAGCATCAAACTGATTACAAATGGCAATGAAACATGAAAGGGAATTTAAAAAAGTTATCAATCTTTCTAAGTGTAAGAAAAATTACAAAGTTGTTGTTGACAAAATAATCTAAATTAAAATAAGAACTATACATTTAAAACTATAGATCATAACTAAATTAATGTAGAATCAAACTGAAACAATGACTAAACTAAAATACTAAATTAGCTACGCATACCAATTTGATGGGCCCTTTCCAGCCTGGAGTGATCTTATCATACTTACACCAATATAATCAAATATACACGAGGGATCAAAGCCAATATTTGTATTATAGAAACAAAGTTCTCAAGTTATAGGGTGCACATCAATCCGTACAATCGTTTGGTAACAAAAATAAACAAAAAGTTGCATTGATCTCCCACAACTTCAATTCAATATACTCATATGTTACCCCTCAATACAATTTTATCATGATATTTATACAAAGGAGTGATGGAGGAGAATGGAACCGAATCCCTCAAACCAGAACTACAAATCGGATATGGTTTTACAAATTAAACTATTTTTGGAAACTATTTGCAACAACAAATCTAAGCAACCCCATATTAGAGATTTTCCCATATCTATTAGATCCTTCACTTTCTGAAGAATTTGCTTACATAGTATTCAAATTAGGCCTTTTTGCACAAAACCCATGTTCTAGAATTTTGAGATTCATCCTCATTATCTCGACAATCGCTCTGGAAGTTAACTACTGATAATTTGGCAAATTTTTGACTAAAAACCCTTAACCATGCCTGGGGGATGCCATGTATGACCTAGGCATGAAGCAAGGGACACACACCATGCTGGCATCTAGATATTGAAAACCCAGGTGGTCGTTTTCCATTTGAGGGCATGCACATATGCTAACAAAAACTCAGATACCAGAAGTGAACTGTTGGTACAGGAACATGACTGAGAAAATAATCATTAGTAACATATGTTCTAGAAATTCATTCTAACCTATCAAAGACATCATAAATCAATAAAATGCACAACATTAACCTCTTAGATCTTGTTAAGAGCATTTGACTTCAAAAACATGAAAATACATGGTAATAGGGGTAATACCTATGTATATGGATGAGGTAAGGATAGTCAAAGAGAAAAGTGACAAGTGTAAAATGTATCAAAATAGTGGCCCAACATCTCCCCCATGCCTGAGGATTGGCATGTCCTCATGCCAAATGAAGTAGGTACTAATAAGGCCCAAAATACAAATTTGCTTTGTTTTCCACCTTTTCTCATGCAAATATTTCTTCTTCCACTATATAGATCGAATGTTTAACTTGATAAAATATAAATTCTTACAGTCAAAACAAGATCACCTAGGGAGAGTAATTGAATCACTCAATGAATATGATATTAATCCACTTTTTATCATGAGACTCTATTATGAAATTCATTATCTATTATGCCAATTGTTTATTTCCTCGGATAGATTCCTAAAAAAGTATTCCAAATGGATCTTATATTCCCAAACAAATGTGATATAGCCATGTGAACGACAACCCCCCCGAAGGATGTTTAAAGTTGTAAAAGGGAATCAAAGAACTTCCCACATGAACACTTTGTATGAAAAATCTTTAAAGAAGCAACATTTCTGAAAAACAAAGATGCATGTTATTTTCAATAAAAAATTATAAGAGCAACCTTACTTCAATGACCACATGTTACTATCAATTGCATAAGAGCAGTTGCAACCATGCTCTTAGATATATCCAGTGTCGGGTTTCTTATTTTTACTGTCAGCAAAGAGTTCACCATTGACTGCAATTCTTTAATAAGAACAAAAATTCTCTTGATTTGAGAAACCCCTTTTCGAAGTTGAAAAGTTAGATTGCAGTAGATTAATTGAAAAATAAAGAACCTTGATATAGCATATAATTCTCCCCTCTCCCCCATGCCTGTGAGTTTGCATGTCCTCATGGAAATGAGCTCCCAAAATTGGTCAAAATTGTAACTCCATGTATTCTTCTCAAAGTTCAACACCATTAATTAATATGTTAAGGGTATTAGTTGTTTCTCTTCTAATTTTCATTCTTTTACTAAAGATTAAGAACTCATGAATTTCCTCTTTTAACTTCAGATTCTTCTTCTTCAATTTGAAAATTTTGGAATGATCAATTGAGCTCGAAGAAGATTCATGTGGATTAGATTCTTCCTATGCTATGTTATCACATTGAAGTTCAAAAGTTAAAGGATTGTTTGCAACAAAATCATGCTTGTACGTAACTCATAGGGTTTGAAAAATCAACCCTTTTCTTCTTTTTGAAAGGTGTAAAAATATCAAAAATGTTCCTTGTATCTTCCTTTTCTATTTCTAAATCAATGGGAGAGTAATGTGGAGGAATAAAGATGAAATTCTAGGCATCACACACCTTCGATTTTCATGCCATACTCCTAGTTATTTTTTGAGCTGCAATTTCTTTTCACCGATTTCCTTTTGTGCCCCCATTGTGGTTGAAAAAAAAAACCCTCAACGCCATCAATCGGATCAACACCTTGTTCTAATGGATTCCCTATGAATTTTCCATAAGCATCTTGAGAGAGAAAAAATGCATTTGTAGCTATTTCAGTAACCAAACACCGTTGTTGTGCTCCAATTGAATGATCAATGTATCGTTGAAGGACACAATACCCATACTTATGTGTTGCAATCTCAATGTAATGTTCTACTTGAAACATAAAAAAGGAATTGATTTTCTGCATTGCAAATCCATTACAAGCACCACTGCACAACATGATTACCATTTGAGTTCTTTATGAGAGTCACAACAATTGTAATAGTCTCAATTCCTCAAGGGTTTTTCATGCATCAATGCTACAAATGGGGTTTTTTTCATGTCATAAGATTCCATGTATGGTGCTTGTTGAATACTTGTGTCATTATGATGCTAATTGGAAACAATATTTCCCTTTGAATAAAGGTTCAAGATCCTAGGTTGCTTAAGAATTTTTTCATATTTATTTTTTTAG
>ML806263.1:233474-256751 GCA_009831015.1 Picea engelmannii
GGGGGGGTCCGGAATACCACCCTTCCTAAACAAAAACCGATTTCACAGTATTTTGACTAGTCTTCTTCTGAAGCCTATTCCGGGAAAATGAAAACGAATTTTTAAAAACCGAGAGAGGTGTTTCTCCATAACGGCCTGACGAAAAAAAACCTCTCTCCATTTTTTCACATGTGACATCAGAAGGGATAATCGAATCCATCTTCGAGACCCTTTTTTCCAATTTTTCATTTTTCTGTTACAGTCCTGGTTTTGCAGGAGATGTTACAGAAAGCGGGAGGAGAATTTGGAGAAACCAAAGGAGGTTTTTGTCTAGCACATGCCCATATACAAGAAAATCCTTCATTTTTTTCCCAGGTGTCATAATTAAAGATAAACAAATGTCAGAGTGGACTCATTTTCGCAAAAATTCAGCCCGTCTTTCATGGTGGACAGTTCCAGATTTTTAGGGATTTGTGGCTATTTTTGGCCGAGGCGGTTAAATCCGACTTACAAAACTTGTTGGGGGATATCTCCTATTTATTCAGATGATTTTAATGTAAAAAGGGTTGATCATTGCACCCAGAAGGGATGTTCTCTATAATTTTTTAGATCCACCAGTAATACAAAGGAATTGATGCACAAGATTCTTGCGTCTAGATATTGGTGATGTTTTTCTTGCTATGTTAATGTTTTCTTACTCTGTTATCACCTTGTTTTCTAATTCCAATTGTTAAGGAAGTTAAAGAACAGAATTTACCTCAGGTATTCTGTATCGGGCCTTTTATCAGTCTGCATGTTATTCTTCTGATTTTGAGTTAAAGAAATTCTTGAATGTTTCTTTACTTAAATGAACCTCTCACCTGTTCTACCTTTTCATCACATTTTATCTTAATCTATCCAGTATCTTGGCTATCTCGCCCTGTGAAGAAGCCCTTTAAAATTTGTTTATCTGACCTTAACTTTTGACACAGACCCCATAGCCCAATGGGATTCTAAAGCAATCATTCATCCAAACACCTCAAATAAAAAACAACCCTATTATGCATAACTAGCCTAATATCCTATTTCAAACAAATCTAAATTTGACAGAGATATCCCTCTCTGAGTCTCGGAGGTATAGATCCCCGGATCGAAGCATTTTTTATGTTGCCTCTATGACTGCCTCCATAGCCTTGGGCAAATTATAGAGTGCTAACAGGCCCCTCCAGGCGTTGTTCAATTGCAATAACAACCTGCTCCAGTTCTGCTCCTTGGCCTTCTACCTCTATGAACAATTGGTAGGCCTTATCTTATACAGGTTGGAGTCTTTGAGCTACTTTCGTAACTTTTCTCTGGATAGTGTGGATCGGTTGTTGGGAAGTGCATTCCTCTTGGGAGCGCTTCAGTCTTTCCACAGCTGACAGAGGCTTCAGTTGTGCCTATATCATTTCGGCTTGATACATCGCCTCTTGGAGTTGCGACTCTAGTGCCTTTAGTTATATATTCTCTGTGAGTTGCTCGTAGGTCTGGGCACTATGATCAATAAGTTTCTTACATTCCATAGTAAGTGCTTTTATTCTCTCAATTTCACTTCGAGCAGTTGCTTCTCTTTGGTCCCTTACATCCTGTGGGGTATCAGGCACTGCGTAGAGCTCTAAGTTTGTTATGTGTTGATGTAACTGATGGATAGCTTATGCAAGTTGTTCCACTTTCTGCGTGACTCGATCCTCTACCTTTATTTTGATGACTTTCACAGAGCGAAGTGCTCTGCTAACCACTTCTTTTACTTCAAGTTGCTCTGCAAGCAATTGTTCTTTTCCTTGTTGCATCTATTCTTTTTCTTCATCGAACTTCACTTGGAGATCAATATTTTCCTGTTCTGCAGCTCGTCGTTGTTCGACAAGTACTCCTTGTGCTTGCGTCAAAGCCTAGGTGGCTTGGTCAGTTTCTTCCTGTGCTCGTCAAAGGCGAGCTTTGACTGTATCAGCTAGTTGGTGGAGTTGGGTTGGTGCATCTCCCAACTCTGGTTCTTCGGGCACAGTGGAAACTGTGTGAATGGAATGAAGGGCATGTTGTACCCCTCAGAGTTCGAATTTGATCCTATCATACATTTCTTCCTGCTTGGCCATTTTTTTCTCTGCTATTTCCAGTGAGGCATCGTTTAGGGCTATGATGATGAAATCCAAATCATCGGAGGTGAGGACGGTCTGCATCTTGGTCATGGTGGCTTTTGACTTCTTCTGGGAAGAAGGTTTCAGGGGAGAAACCTTTCTCTTCTTCAAGGGGTCCTCCTCATTTCTGGGCAGTGTTACTTCATTGGGCCTCTGTTAAGATTCCACTTCATCACCACCCCCTCGGTCAGGTGATGTGGAAACAGTCTTCACTGAGGTGTTGCTTAAGTTTTGGACCTCCTCAGTCTTCTTCTGTATCTTGGTTCTGGGTGTATTTTGTTCTTTATGGGTGTCCTTCGGGATATCATTATCAGATATCTCTGTGGGGTTGGCGGGGATAAGGAGGTCAGCGGACCATTCCTTAGTGATTTCCTCCAAGTCTTCTTCTGTAAGCTTATAATATGTCTGGAGATTCTCTTTATGTTCATATGCTCGCGTTGTAATGTAAGTGAAGTGTCGATTTACATTGAACTTCATCAGTGGTCAGAAATTTTGTAGTGTTTTTGGAGTCATGTGAGGCTCGTCTTTGATGGCTCACTTCAGCTAAAGGTAGTATGTATGAAACACAACAATCGACTACCACTATTTGTTCATATCTGTTGAATACCACAGGGTAGTGAACTTCACGGCAAGCGGTTCGAACGGCTCTATATATGGGAAGGTTTCTCCTTCCGGCATCTCCCAGGAAACAAATGAAATGAGGACTAGGAGCCAGCTGAAATGGAATTTGTAACCCTGGTCCTGGGCTTCTCGACAATCAAGTTCCAACTGGTTAACTAGGTACTTCACCCAGTTCATCTGTAGGCCTTCCGCGCACTTCCCTGTGAGGTCAAAAACAAATCCGGTGACCTGCGTAGGTCAGTTATTTCTTACTAAATTTCAAGCTATCAGTTGGCATGCGAGGCACACTGTGCCACTCTGAATGGAAGCTACCTTGTAGCCTCATGCTCCCTTCTCAACATCGCTATAGGTGTCCTTTATCTTCTGTGCAAGTGCGTGATCTACGACTTTTCCTGGATAAACATCATGTGGGTCGAGTCCTTGCATACTTAGGCCTATGATCCTATGGATCAGTTTCGGGTCAATTGTAATGCAGTGATCGAGCCATAAGTAGCCGCCATGATAACACGACAGTAGTAGTGTGACACAGGCATTGACTTCCTGGTGTCTTTCGAAGTGTGGGATTTTCATGACGTTCAGCAGGGTGGACTATGCGAGGTTCATTGTCCAAGACTGGGGAATGATATTCAAATTCTTTCCTTTAGTTATGGTTGGGTACTTGTATGGGGAAAGCATGCCATAGATCTTGTGATCCCCGAGGTTGAAGTCGCTAAAATTTAGTGTTGCAATCTTGTCCTGGTCTGTTCGAACTACGTGTATCCCCTTCGGGAGGTATGCAATAATTATGGTGTACTCGAAATCGCATGTTACACTATCACAGTTCATTGTGCCAACCAGAGGTGGGATGTAATCGGGCAGTATGGTTGGAATCAGTTTTGCATTCATGAGGTCATCTTTATGCTTGGTTCTCTTTTATGCTGATGGTCGGGATGGTCCTGCTCCGCGAGCAGTCAATGGAGAGGCTTGAACCATTCTCGTAGATGAAGCTTGTACACCTGTAGAAATTGACATGACTCTTTCAGTCATGAGGTCGATCAGAACTTCTTCAACAACTTTCTCTGCAGTGCTGAACTCGACCGACATACGTGCTTGGGATTGAAAATATCGGGTTCGGGGAGTAACTTAGACACACCAATACGATAGAGGTAAATAGCACAATGATAAATGTGTAAAATTAGCGAGTCAGTGGGCTCAAATTCACGGTTAGCAAAATTGTTCTCGGGGCATGGCGTGACGGGATAAATAGATAACTTGGCAGTGGATCTCTTGAAACGGGTGGCAACAGGCAAGAAGACTTCATTAACTTTGTTTTGTCCATTACGACATGGTCCAACAGTTTGGTGGTGAATCATAAATTCCTTTCGACCCATTCTGAGGCTCGACCGAATGGTTATATTAGTCCCAATGGATATTTTTCTTTGCCATGGCGAAGTTCCATGTGACGATGTTCTGTTATCCCGACAAAGTTCCAATTTTGCAAATTTTTCATCTGCGAGGTTCCTTCTGGAACCTTTTGTAACTTGTCGATCTTAGCTCTCTTCTTACTTAGCTTTCTATCCTTCTTTCCAGTGAGCTTCATCTTGGTATGCCTTTTTCCATTCTGATTCGTATCTTCTTGTGGCATAGTTACTTCACGTTGTTGATATTCTTTCCTAAGATTCGAGGGTGATGCTTCTTCTTTATCTGGAATAGGTAATTCAATCTTCTGTGGGTGTTCTAGTGTTCTTGCAACTTCGACATCCAAGTCTCTGGTGTTAAATAGATTCGATATGTTCTTTTGTTCTTCAATCAAGTGTGTGATCTTTCTAGTCATAAAATCTTTTAACTCTTGTTTCTTCTTCTTCTTTCCTTCTATCCTGATCTTTTTTAACCCAAGGTTTTCCTAGTAGCATGGTAAATGGGGCGTTGTTCTCAATAAATTTAATAATCTCAAAATCTTCCTCTGTCAAAGTTCCGTTGGCATTAATAGATATCTTGGTGAGCTTTCCACATAGGTTTATCAGCTTTCCTCTAAATATCCCTATTCCTTCCAATGAAGGATTCATAGTAGGCTTCTCTAAAAGTTCCCAAGTTCTTTTCATGATATTCACCCATGTTTCCTCATCTAGAACACAACCAATGTCAAATTCTCCTATTCTTTCTTCAAGGCATTATTTTTCTTTGAAGATCTATGATAAGCTAACATGTCGATGGTCATCTAGGGTTTCTCTTATCTGCAACAATGCTTTCTCTGATTCTTTCTAGGGTTCTGCCATTTCTGGATATGCCTTAGGGTTTTCTTGTCCCATGTTCATTCCTTCAAGCTTAGCAATCATTCTAGGGAAATCCAATACTTCGTGGTCCATAACTTTGCAGCAGAGACAACTAGGTCTTCTCTCAAGGCATTCCTTAGCAAGATTTCCTAGTTTTCTGCAACTGTAATAGAGGGTTAATCCTCTCTTTCTTTTAAATGATCCCTAACTCTTTCTGTACTGCGCGCTAGGATCATAGTAGCTAACCTGCAAACAGTTCTTTCTAGGATCTTGCATCCACTTGTTAGTCCAAACATTCTTTCTATGCATAGGTATAACATATCTTTCACTATTCTTATCAGAATTATGCATATCAAACCTTCTTTCATCTATTAGGGCCCTAGTTTTCAACCTAGGACATAATCTATCAACCATACCTAGATCCATACTTTTGAAAAATAAAATTCCACTTATCTTACTTCTACAAATCTCAAAGCCTTCAGATCTACAACTTTTCACTATTTTTACCTTTATCAGAGCACAGAGCTTGCAGATCTTACCCTTTTAAAAACTTCTTAATTTTACCTTTCTCAAAGCACAAAGCATTCATATCTTACCTCTTTTCTTCAGATCTGACCTCTTTTCTTTAGCATGGAGATTTATTAATCAAGTAGAATACTGCGCACTAGAGCAACAGATCTATGCCCAGAGTTTCCATAGTTTTAGGTCGGATCTTTGCACAAATCTTATTCTTCCTTAGTTCCCAACAATCACAGTTTCAGGTCCCGACAACAGAACCATTTGTTGGCATAGGGGCAGACCCAGGGTTCAACGCTACAACAATACACCAACAAAGCCCTAACTATCAACCCTTTTGGCAACACCTGCGAAATAGATGAAGTCTCACTTGAGGTAGAGGCAGGGGTGGTTGCAAAAATAAGGTGTCTGTAACCTTAGCTGGGACACATAGATGTGATTGTAATACTTAACAGAGCACTTAGCACCGACAATTCATCAATATTTTACCACTATTCTATTGTGCAGATAAAACAGAGCATCGCGTCATTCACTCAGATCTATTGTATATAAGCACTTATCATAAAGAGGTAGATTAAATCTAGCAAATTCAAGCACTAAGCACATTCACATAGGTCAAATCTACATCCATAAGCACTAAGCACAAAGCATAAGAAAATCTATCTATCTATATCAAAGAACTTAGCAAGTAAAGACATACACATATCAAGACATTGCACAAATCGGGACAACACAACATTTACATGGTTCACCCCCACCTTGTGGCTACGTCTACCAACTCTTCTTCTTTATTGTCTTCAGTCAATCAGTTACATGCACAGAGCCAAAAAATCCTACTCCGCATAGGACAAGAGATCTGCGTGCACCTCGCCAGATCCTCCTTCCCCAAGATAGGTTACAACAATAAACCTTCTATAGTCACTTGCACTTAGCTCTGCAAGCTTAACACAGTATGCACAGAGCTCTTACAATCCTTCAATCACATAGATCTAGCACTTAGCCATCTATCTAACATCACATATATGTATTCTCTATATATACTTTCATTGCCTAGACATCTATATACATTACAAAATAGGCCTAAACATGGGTAAACCCATGGGCCGACATCCCATACCCGTTACATAATCCCAAATCCCAAAAAGGACCCAAAAAGGGGTCGAGATCCCGTGATATCTGCTTCGTCTTGCGCTCCTCCTTCGATAGGTTGTTAAAGTCCCAAAGTAGGTCAAACTTGACCAAAGATATCTCAAAACTTGGTCAAGGGCCAAGACCCCCTAAAATGTGAGGTTAGAAGAACGTTGATGGCCGAAGCATTTTACAGAATGATGTGAGGCAAGGGGTGTTGGAATAGGAGAGCCGGATGGAAGTTGTAAAAAACATCAAACAACATATATATGAATCGTCTTGAGTTAGGAATATCCATGATCGGTACAAAATGTACTTGAAGCATGGCCACTGACCTATACACTACAGATCCATGAAATAATTTACTTAGGATATGGCCACCAAACATACAATGTGGATCCATACCTCCATGACTCAATCAAGTTGTAGCCGCAATATTTTACACAGTGGAGCTACAATATGACAACAACATAGCCATGGGAAAATACAAAGTGGATCTATGTGACTGTGTACATTAGTAATATTTTCCTCCATCGCAACCTGGGTTAGGCACATAACACTGGTAGATTCCAAAAATGATCCTAGGGTCTTCATCTTGATCCTGAATAAATACAATTCTAACCATGTGAATACATATGATGGTGTCAAAAATGGTAGAAGTCACTTGATTACCATCCATTATTGTATATCGTTAACAAGTGTGAGGGAAATCACTAGGGATGACAATGAATCCCAAGGTACCCTAGTACAATCCTACGAATGTGAATAAATGAGATGAATTTGAACATTTGTCATAATCTTTCGATCAGGGATCAATGGTATAAACCCATTGTCAAAAGTGAGGAACCCTTCCATTGAGACATGTAGGCTCCAAGGCACTAATTGTTTTCTAAGTATGACTCTCGAATAATGATTTGATGTCGACAGGGATAGAATCGTCAAAGGAGGGACATGATGTATCCCCCATCATCGACACCAAAATGACTAGGATAGTGATTTGAGGTGATAGAGAAAATATGGACAGAATGATACATGTATGAAAATGGATAATGTTGTAGAGGTTGATTGAAGCTGAGACTTCCCTTGAACATTACATGGCACTACAAGTGACTTGGCATCACTGACTCAATGAGGCATAGACCCAAACATAATGTGATGACAACCAAATGTTCTCTTCAAAGGAGTCGAAAGAGTATGACGACACATGGAATTGGTATGACTCAGAGACGTGTCGATTTACCCAACTGTAAGCAAAACACAGACAAGTGCCATGTTCAAGGGTGACTAAAAGCAAATGTCGTAATGTTTTCAAAACTTGACCCTTCCCAAAAAATTTCCCCCATCCAGATAGACGAGTACATATTTGTTTTTTAACGAGCTTGAGGAGGATAACAAATTCTCGGTATAACTCACCTTCGGTAAGTTCCTTATCATACGTTTAAAAAACTTGAAGAAGTAAGGGTTTGATCCTAGATGGGTCCTTCAATGAGTAATTTAATGATTCCAAAGAAGGTAAACTCTATGGTTTTTCATGTTTAGGGATTTTTAAAAGAACCTAAAGAAAACTCCAAAGTTGAATTTTTCGTAAATTTTAGTCCCTTAGGCCCGAAAAATTATAAAACGATAAGAGAGAGAAATCTTTTAACCAAAGTAGTTAGAGTATTCCATTTTCATAATTAGTTTGATGAGACCTAAAAAGGGGTAAACTATCGCTCGACAAACAATGTTTTCCTTGTTTTTCAAAGCTCGAATAAAGTCTAAGCATGCTCTGTGAAGATGAAGTTGTTAAAAATGTTTTGGTTCTTGTCAAACATACCAAGTCTAGACAAAAAGAGTGTGAGATATTGATAGAAATAAAAAAAATCCATAAAATTACCTTTTCTAGGGTAATTTAATATAAAAGTGGGTAAAAATAAATTGATTAAAAAGTTAAAATAGGGCCAAATGGACTAAATTGCAATTCATTTTCACTTCTCCTTGTAAAATTTGAGTTTTTTCCCTTTCTTGAGAGGTTATTTTGTTGTTTATTTCAGGAGATCTGGGACATCGTTTCAGCCATCATCTAGACCAGTTAGGTGCTCTCTCCCTCCTCTATCTTTTCATGGTTTTATTTTGTCATTTGAGGCAAGTATATCCAATTTTTGAGCTAGGTTGGGGCTTCCATGGTGCCCTCGAGTAGTGAAGCCCCCCTAGACTGTCATGGGGGGTGTCATAGACACCCTATACATAAAAAACAGGGGACGTCAACACCTTATGGCTCATTCTGAAGGGCGTCATTTGCATTTTTTTTTTTTTGAGTTTTTCTTAATGGAAAAGCAACCATTTTTCGTCAAATTTTCACTGATGATTTATCTTTCCATTTTCAGGATATTTCTTGCCACCATGTTGGAGTGGAAGGAATGAGAATGTGAAAGTGATGATTTTTCTGCCTTGCAATATCAACAGATTGTCAATGCTCTCATGAACTGTGGGTTATTGAAATTCTTCAAAACCCAGAGCACGAGGAAATAACTACTAATGTTGGAACATATTATAGTGATGTGGGATGTCACCGAATAGGTTTTCAGACTTAGTCCTCACTACCTTGAGACAAAGCTTGAGGATATATATTTTCTGACAGGGCTCTCAAATCAAGGAGAAACTATTACACTGTCTGGGTCTTGTGGCATGAGTAGGACTACTATCAGTTATGTCTCAGATTTTTGTCGAGTAAGGTCCCACAAGACCAGTGGAAAGATTGTTATTAAAGAGATAGTAGATCGTCCTCTTTGCACCATTACGTTTACCATCACTAAACTGGTAGGAAGCACTTGTCCCCTCCTCATTTCTAACTCAAAGATGTCTTATGAAGTTGAGTGCATAGAACCCAAGATTTTCAATTGGTGTGGTGGTGTGTTGACCAATTTGAAAGACCAAATGATAAGGTGTAAGATCGAAAAACATAAATAGTTCGGATATGGTTCTTTATTAGTGCCATTATTTATAGAGAGAGTTCCCTTGTTACATCCTCAGATTCGCATGCATGTACGCCCAGTTTCTGAACCACACATGGAGACATGAATTAGTTTTTTAGCTCGATTAGGGGTCAGTTGTCCAATTTTTTCTTTTGATGATGACTTCTTCGACTATTGAAAGAAGAAAATACCTATGATAGAGGATTTCCCTTATGCTGGTATGGATTTTTGGGGAAGTATTGGTGCTCCCTCAAGGAGCACAGTGGGATGCTTCAGGTAGAACTCTAAATAACAGGACCTTATAATCTTCTATTTTTTTAAGTTTTGATATATATGTTTTTTTGTTGTTGTACAAAGGTATTAACTAATAATTTTCATCTTGTAGATCAAGGACCGATATGTCTTGATGGTATGTCGGCATATGATCGGCGTAGGGAAGCCTTTGAGATAGATGGATGTGATGATGATGTCGAAGAAATTCGGGATGTGGAGAGGAACTTGAGGGGTTTAACCATGGGGGTCCCCTCATTGCATATTTGAGATATCCCTCGTCACTTATAGAGACACAGAAAGGGTGTGTATGAGGGCATGAGTCACCTACTATGTCGAGTGGCTAGAGCAGTTATTGACTATCACAAGAACCGTGCTCCATAGGAAGACTAATAGAGTCTCCTGATGGATGTTGTCCTAGATTTTGAGATGATGATGTATAGGCTATGTAGCCTAAGTTTTTGAGACTTATGTACTTTTTGGACATATGTATGACACAATTTATATATATATATATATATATATATATATATATATATATATATATATATATATATATATATATATATATTGTTTTGGATCTTTATCTCTCAATGTAATGTTTTCATTTTTCACACCGTCATATATGATTTATGATTTTGAATGTTTATCTATGTGCAAGATGCCAATCTAACATGTAATTCGCTAATAAATCGGTAATGATATTAAATTCTCTCAATATATGTTGATATTCAATTTAATGAAATGGAATTTTGAGACGGTGAACCCTCAAATAAAGACATAGCAATGTTGGATTACAGATAGAATAAATGTGATTTAAATGACAAACCACGAGTTGAGAGTCTAGATTGAAAATTATATGAGTTATACCAAGAGAGCCAACCTCGGTTAAAACTCTGATCACTGCGTGGTATTCTACAACATTATTAGTTGTAGGGTCAAGACAAATCCCTCCTGAAATCAACAACTCGCTAGAATGGTAAATGTTCCAAGCTGCAGAAGCCAAGTTATGGGTCTATCGACGAGCACCATCCGCAAATACGAAATGTATGAGAAAGGACACCGACATCTACACATTCAAGAACAAAGCATGATAAGAAGCTATGGGAGAAACAAACTCTCTCACGCAAAAGAAAATTCAAATATCAAACCAAAATATATGGTACAATAATGTACAAAGAACATATGTACGATGTCCCTAGGCATAGTACTTCTTTAAATAGATCCCATTTCAGGGATCCTTTAAAGGGATTCCATCATAATCAACCAAATCATAAGAACCTTTCTGTAGCACACATTTTATGATGTAAGGTCCATGCTACATAGTTTTAAATTTTCCCACCCCTAGTTTATCGCGGTCTCACTCGTAAACCATGACTAAGTCCCCTTCTCCAAAGGTACGAGGTCGGATAGATTTATTGTATTGAATTTTGATACATTTTTGGTATGTCTTGTTAACGAGAGAAGCATCATGATGAGTATCGTCAATTTTCTCCACATATAAAAAACATTCTTCCTCAGCAGAGGTGTTCGATAGAAGTTCTACGACTAGCTTTAAAGATGGAATATCACATTCAATCGACAACAGCACTTCTAAGCCATAAACCAACTGGAAGGGTGTGAATGCAGTGGTAGTTTTAACGGAAGTATGGTAAGCCTAGAGAGATGAGAAAAGTTGTAAATTCCAATTGGTTTTTTTACCCCCACCATATGTTGAAGCATGGTTTTCAAGACTTTATTAATAGCTTCGACTTGTCCATTAGATTGTGGATAATACGGGGAGGCATTTTTGTGACAAAAACCCAATTTGGCACTCAACTCAACCATCATTTGATTCCAAAAATGGGATCTGTGATTAGTTACAATAGCTTGTGGGAATCTGAATCTAGTGATGATGTGGTTAAATACGATAGAGTAGCAATCTTCCCTTCATTAAGGAATGTAGGCATAGCCTCATCCCATTTAGTAAAATAATTGACTGTGATGATAATATAACTGTGATCCCCGATAGAGGTAGGATTACATTGCATAAAATCAATGCCCCATTTGGAAAATGGGCCAACAACAACTATTGGATGTAGTGGAGCAGGGTGGGTATGTGCTTTCTTATGGAAGATTTGACAGGGTGGGAATTTTTTAATGGCTTCAATATAGTATTTAAATATCAATGCCCAAAAGTACCCTGCACGTAGTATTTTCTGAGTTGTCTCCATCCTAAAAATATGACCGCCACATAATATTGAGTGAAAGTCATTGAAAGTGCATTAAACCTCTTCATGAGTTAGACACCTTCACAGAATGGTATTGATACCATGACCATAGAGAGTGTCGCCAATGATAAGATAATATTTATCATGATGTTGAATGCGACGATGCTCATCACAGGATATGTTAGGCTAAAAGCATTGGGCCTGGAGATCTAGCAGAATGTCTCCATATCAAGGATTAGAGGTACTGATGAGGAACAATGACTCATCTGGAAATTAGTTAGAGGGCTCGGTTTCTACATCGGTACAGGGAAAGTCATATATTAACTCAACAAATACCAAATATTTCTTTGATGTCGATTTAGCAAACTCGAGGTCGAATTCTTGAAGAATTATGATCCACCTAGAGTATTTCCCCCCCAGTACTTGACGATTCAGAATATGATACATAGGGTTTGAATAAATAATAACTGTGGTTTGCGGAGGAGGATGTAATGGTGAAATATTTGAACAAAGATGACCGCTGCCAAAGCCAACTTCTCAACATGTGAATATCAAATTGCAGGGCCAATGAGTCTTTTACTCAAGTAGTAGACCACATGTTCTAAGTCGTCTTCATCCTCTTGAACTAACACCATGGAAATAGTGGAAGTAGAGTTAGACAAGTAAAGGATACAATATCTCATATAGTTGGGGGGATTTAACAATGGTGTATGTGTCAAAGCATGCTTGAGAACATAAAATGATCACTAAGTTTGGTCATCTGAAATGAAAGGGACACCCTTCTTCAATAATCACATATATCCTTTCGTGATCTTTGCATAATTGCAGATGAATTGGTGTAGAAAGTTTGCCTTCCCTTGCAAAATTTGGAGTTGGTTTAGGTCATGGGGAGGAGGTAAAGCCAAAATATATTTCACTCTTAAGGGATCCACCTTAATCCCATATTTGGAAACCATGAAGCCGAGGAGTCTACCTGATTCGATAGAAAAAATGCACTTGTGAGGATTCCAACGTATATTGTAGAACCTACATATAAGAAAAATGGATCTCATATGATCAATGTGATTCTCTTGATGAGTTGAATGAGTAGTCAAGTCATCAAGGTAAGGCTCAACAATGTTCTTAATATCGTGGAAAGCATACGACATAGCCCGCTGGAAGGTAGCTCCAACATTTTTAAGGCCAAAGGGAAACTTGCGATATGAAAAGGTTCCCCATGGGAAGATGAAAGTTGTTTTATGCTGATCAGAGGGGAGAATATTGATTTGGTTGTAGCCTGAGAATCCATCCATGAATGAAAAGATTAGGCTTTCGACACAATTTTCGATGATTTGGTCAATGAAAGGAGTAGGGTAATTATCCTTAGGACAAGCCTTATTGAGATCCCTATAGTTGACACAAACTCTAATTATCCCTTGTTTTTTCATGACTGGAATGATGTTAGAAACCCATTCGGTCAGAGGTATGGGATAAATGAAACCAACTTTCAATATTTTTTCTACTTCTGCCTTAATTTCTGTAGTTTTTCTAGGATGCATTGGGTGAAGCTTCTGTCGTACAAGTTTAGCTCCAGGGTAAAGTTTTATTTCATGCAGTATGATTGAAGTATCGATCCCTAACATTTATTCATAGCTCCAAGAAAAAATGTTGTGGAATTCATTAAATAAGGTTGTGTAAGCTTGAATTTCTTCAGGTGAAAAATTCACATCTAATTGTATGTTTTCCATGACACCATATTTTTTAGATATATCAACGTGAATGGTTTGCATGATATTCCCTAAATTTCCCTCAAAAATAGTATCCTGATTAAGTATCAAAGATTAAGGGTTACTAAAAATATCAAATGGAAATATGGATTTAATCTCGTCCTCTATCACATCCAAAATTGGGAGAAAAGATGATCGATGGTGGTGATCGCCCTGATGTAACTCTTCTATGCCAAGAATTTCCATTATGGATTTGTCCAATGGAAAAATCTATAGGAGATAGTCAAAGCAATATGATAAAGAGTTTAACCAGGATGGTAGAGAATAGGAATTCGATGCCACCAAATGTTGGTCATCAGAAGAAGGAGAGGTAGATTTAATAGTGTCATATGATGCCTCAACTCGTCTAAGAAGCATAACATTGTCGAGCAGATCAAGTTCGAGTGGACTAGGTATGACCCAAGGATTAAATGATTCAAGGGATTGGTGTACCGTGGTTGAAATCATATTAATCGTTGCATTTGGCTGCGAGGTTTCAGGGGAAGATAGGGGAAAATCTCCCATGAGTGAGGAATATTTTAGGAGACCTACTCCCACACTCTCATAGCTAAGCTTTGAATATCCAAAAAATGGGACATTTTTGGTAGTGTGGTTGTGAATATCTGGTGTGCAATAATCTAACTGGTCAATGGTAACAATTTTCCCTTGGTGAGGAAATTGTACAAGACGAAAGACCAAATATGCAACGCCATTCATCTCATAAAACCAGCTCCATCCAAGCAACAAAATATAATCTAGAGGAGTGTCGACCACTTCTACATCATCATAAATAGTTTTTTCCCCCAATTCAATGGCTAAAGATTGCAACAATCCAAAAGGTCGGAAACCTCATCCATCAAATGCTTTCAATGTAGTGGAGGATTGATTTAGACTAGGAGAGTGAATGGATTTCCAACAAGATAAGGACATAACACATGTCAAAAATCCTTCATCCAAGACAGTACGATGGGTGTTCTTATTCCGAACAACAACTTGAATTTGAAATGCAATTTGATGAGAGAGCCTTGATTTATAATCATCCATATTAAACATAATAGTATGGGATGACTCAGGGTCTACAACTCTAATGGTTGCCAAGAGAGTTCTATAATAACTTAGAAATTTTTGTAGAACCTCGAGTGTCGACATTGCACATGGTGCTTGCGCCAGATCTTCAACAATGCCATAGTTCTGGGAAACACATGTGTTTGGATTAAAAGTCGACCATCAGATAGTACTCTTGGGTGGATGCAATATTGAGTCAATTTTTGGTTTCTATATCTAGAGAGGTCCATACAGAGGGGTAGCATAAGTGGAAGGTGTGTCATTTGCAGTTCCATTAGATACACTTTCATTACTAGTTTTCCTTAGTGGTGTATCATATGTATTTTCTCTAGTATTCAAATCTACAGTCTCGTTAAACATAAAAAAAAAAAAATGTGAACTTGAGGAAGCATCCCCTCTAGGAGGATAACCTGTGTTTCCCCCTTCTAGAAGTGAAGGATTTTGCACAACCATTTTTTGATGTTGTTTTGGAAAAGGATTATTCAAAACAACGGGTTGGGAATTCCCTTTTAAAAACTTTGTCACTTCATCTTAGCGAGGACAATCCCTAGTGTAATGATCGTCTCCACAAATTAAACATGGATATTTTAGATTTCTCAGTGGTTGTTTATCAACAATAGGTGGTTTTGTTTGTGTTTTTAGACTCTTCGCTTGATCAAGATTTTTTTTATATTTATTTTTAATCTTCTTCTTTCCTCCACATTGTGGGGATGAAGCAGATTGGACTACATTCACCTGTGAGGTTTTAGCAGGAGAGGAAGCAGGGTTGGATGGAGTGGAAGTCTGCGTCATATCTGGGGTAGAATATGAATGGTTTGTTTTCCTAGTTGATTGTGTAGCATACTGAATTTTTAAAGAATCGATGACACCATCAGAATGAGCATCAGATGATGGTTTCGATGGATCAATTGTCATACGAGGAGCATTAGGGATTAGAGTGTATAAGGTACCATATTGGGATAAACCAAATCCAAATATTGAGCTTGACTAATAGCCTTCTCTTCAGTGACCACACCTCCCATCGCGACATCACAAACAATGGGTGGTAAAAGGGACTTCGTGAACCATTCTTCCATTAAATGATCTAGAATAACAACTTTAATTAATTGTGTTCCCTACCTACACTCATGAATATGATCAAAGATATGCATGGAGGTGGATTGTCGAACGGAGGTCAAAAGCTCCATACACATTTCATATCTAATCAAAAGTTGAAAATGGGTCGAAAATGGGTTTTTTGTCAAACTTAGGAATATTTGATAGTAACTTGGCATGAATTATTGGCTAGAAAGGAGAATGCAATATGGGATCATTTGTCAACCTCGACAAGTCTGGAAGGTCCAAAGTGGCTAGAAAAGGTAATTGTCAATTTCTTTGAGGATACTCTGTAATACTGATGAGGCATCAAAATATTAGTAGGACCATAAATTGGTTGAAAAGGCACGTTGTATCTCATTGGTCCTCCTATAGGTTGTTGTTGAGGAATCTGGGTAGTAAAAGTGAAATTCACCGATTGAGGAAGTTGGGAAAAAAGGGTTGGGTTCACCGATTGATTAGGTATGTTTCCTTGTGGAGGAAAACCTATTTGTATTGGTTGATACCAGATAGGGTTGAAAACACCTGGAAATGGTTTCCCGGAATAGAGTCCTAAGGGAGTAGGATCAGAGGGTCCCTCCTGAACAGTTTTCCCCCATGCGGGTCCTGCTGAAGCAATTTCCCCCCAGGGATGTTGTTGGATTCCAACAAAAGGGTTTGCAAATTGTCCTTTAACTTGTCCTCTAATCACAGGTTGGGTAATAGAGAGGGTTTTTCCAATGAAAGGGAAATCCCACCAACAATATTCTTTCTACTGGCAGAAAATTTCCCCCTCACTAAAACTTGTGTTCTAATAGGATTTTGTGGTATTAGAGGAGGAGGTGTCCCGATAGGATTCTACGATATAAATGAACTCCCAATTTGCAAAGGTACAGTGTGTGAAACTGTCGTAGTGCTACTTAATTGACTAGGAAGGAGAAGAATCGAGATACTTGGCACTTGACTTGCAACAGGAGCAATATTACCTATATATGAACCATATGGAGAGGCTATAGGTGACTGTGTCGCAATAGGAAGAGGCTAGGTCTGGGTCATACCCATCTTAAAGAAAATATCCTGACCTTCCCCACAAATTAGAAGGATTAATAGAAAGAGTCTGAGTAGGATCAGCTAATTCATATGTTCGAACATGGGTAGTAAAACCTTCTATAGGGTTATATGTTCTCGACTCTATGGATAAAATGTCCTTGTATGGTCTGAGTGGTAATTGGAAAGGATAATATTGTAGTGTAGACATAAAATATCCCAAAGGAGGTATTCGTAGAAAAATTGGGCCAAAAGGATTAGTTAAGGGTGAGTTTGCAAGAACAAAACCCCCTTCCGTGAATTGTTCAGGTAAAGGAGAAATTACACTCCTAGTTGAAGCTAAATTATTCATTTATTATTCCTTCTTGGGAATGATATTCCAGTGAATGAGGAGGTAAGGATTCATAACCTTTCAGAGGTAATCCTTGCATCCTACGAGACCTACGAATACTGTCGTCGACCAGAGTTATTAAAAAAAATAAAAATAAATCTAATGCCAACTACAAGTGAACAAAGAAAACACCTATAAAAAGATAAATGTTATCAACCAAGAAAACAATAGATGGTAGGATTTTTTGTAGACGAGATATGACGCCATCAGTGAAGAAATGTGAAGCAATTACTCTGACCTCCATGCAACAACCCTTCTCGGTGCAAGTGACCCTTGCTTCGTGGGACCACCCTCTAAGGATATTGAAGGTGTGATACGGTGTCTTCCCTAGGTACTATGAGAATCCACCCATACTCACCTCTATAGAAACCTAGGAAATGTCACTAAGGCTACCAGTTCATAGTTGGCCTCCGGGGGGGGGCACAGTCGACAGTCGAGACCAAACGTATGAGAAGGATATATGAGTCTGAAATTCTTCAATAGAACTGAAGAAAAGTGGACCGATAAATCTCCTAAGGAGCCCAGACAGATTTGGGATTGATGAAGCATCGATACCAAATGAAACCGGTGGTTTCTCAGGAAGAACCCCCAATATATGCTCTTTCCACTGAGATTGGTCAAGCTTTGGATGAGGAATATCCATTGCTCTTCTACACGCGACCTTGTGTTTAACCCCTTTGTTAGAGGGGGTTCCCGACTATGCCTATATGACAACTAGGTGTGACCACTCTTTAGTAATCTACAGTTTGTTTAACAATATTGGACAATTTACTCACTTTTCCTAGTCCAAAGATTCTAATTCCTAGACTAGCATTGGTGTTCTATAAATAAAAATTCTAGTTTATTTTAGTTATGCATGGTTGATTCTTTAGAGCGGTTTTTAATCAAGTGTAGATGGAGATGAAACTAATGATGTTTTGAATTGACTCCAAAAACCATGCAATAGGAAGATGAAATGTGCAATCTCTTTCAATGAATCCTACTTACAAGAGGGAGAAGAGATGTATTTTTCTTCCAAATACCATTAAACAATCAGCGCAATACTCAATCAATGCAAAAACATTTTTCAATTTGTTTTTCACTTAAATGAAGAATCCAAATGTTTTCCAAATTATCAAAACAAAATTCTTTAAAATTTCAAAACCAATGAATGTTAAGTTCTTCAATTTTTTCACTATAAATCTACTTCCAATGATTTAGAATGCATGAATTTATTTGTTTGATGCTAACATGCAAATAAGACTGAATGCAATTATTTTAATGCTTCTTTTATTTCAATGAGTATGAAATAGTTCAAAGCTAAGTTAGAAGAGAACGGGAAGCAAAATAATACTCAAACAAATATGCACTCATAAATAAAGCAATCACTCTTAAAAAGTCTTAAATCCAAAGGATTCAAGACCAATTGATAGCACAATCGACTCTAAAAAATCATGTATTTCAAAATAGAAGCGAAATGTAAGAACCAATTGGCAACAAACTACTTCCAAGCTGATAGAAAAATTCTCATAAACTGACAAGTATAATACTTGAAATGTTTTTTCAGGAAGAAATGTATAGAAGTCGAATGCTTGTATAATCTGACAAGAAAAGACTAATGGAAATTAAAACTGAGTTTCAAGGATTTGATCAACCTTGACCAGCTTATAACCTGTTCAAAACTTGATCAAAAGTATTTCACAAGAAACAAGACAAGAAGAGTGATAATCACAATCAAAACCAACCAATCAAAGTCTAGAGAAATCATAGAAGAACCTGGGATAAAAATCAGATTAAGAAACAGATACCAAATATCCCATAACGCAACCTAGGAAAGGGTGACGCTCATGGTGTCAAAGTTATATGGATTCAAAGGTAGAGTGACACTCTTGAAAATCCTGTAGGGTGTTGTCAATGATGCTCTATGGGCTATTGGAGGGGAGTGTGACTTCTGAAAAAGAAGGGAAAATAGACCCAAACTCAACCCAGATTCAACCAAAGTGTTATGAGGAATCTGTAAGCTATTCGATGGAGGTGAAAAGAAAATAACACTTCAAAAACAAAGCATTCATCAATCAATCATAAGAAACAAGAGGCTAAAAACCAAGGAAACAATAGTTCCCTAGTGGAGTCACCAAAAATTGTTTTGACAAATCTCACCCTACGAATAGGTTGAGCTCCCCTTAGTTGGGTTTTATTCAACTAAGACAACTAGAACAAGTGGACACTAACATTTCATATTTCCATTTAATTATGCAAGGAGAGGAAGATAAAGAGGCACCTTTTTGTGTCAGTTGTCCTTGTTGTTGTTTATCGTTCCGGTGTTGGATCCATTCCAGCTCCAAACGTAGTCTACCTGCAAAGAAATAGAACTATCCTCTTCTTCTACTACTTGTACCAAGTTAGATACTAACTATTGTAACCAATCCACAATCATTCATACGTAAACTTGAAAAGAGAAAAAAAAGGGAACAAGACAAGTTTATTAATATGAGAAACAATGGAACTTACAATCATGATGTGTTGCAAGCCTCCTCCAATGCTCCTCCTATCAATCCCATTATTGTATGTTGACAAATGAACAAAAGTTTGGTATACTTCATAACTTAATTCCTTCTAATCTCTTTCACCCTTGAGAGGCCTTGTTTATATAGAGGTTTTGGGAGCTTCAGCAAACTTATAATATCAAGTGAAGGTATAGATATTTCCTCCATAAGTTAGGATTGATTACCGAAAAAGGAGAGACTTGGCCCTATGAATCATCCCTTGATCATAACCACTATAAGTATCTCAGAGTTAAACCATAGAGAAAGGTGGGATTGGTTAAAACCACCCTAACATGAGTGAGGCTCCCAGTTACAGTGGAAGGAGGTGTCAGTGATTCTCCCTATTGGTCTAGGAAGGGGCATCACCATGAGAGTGACTCTCCCTTGGACATAGTAGGGGCGAATTAGTGCTCCAACTAAGCCAAAAAACGAGGGAAAATATATGTGTTTGACCTTTAAAATGGGCTTTTCTTCTCTTTAATAGCTAGGGATGATGTCAAAGTCTTATTCCATGGTATCAGAGTGATGAAATATAAGCATGACACTTAGGAAAGTGTCGTTTTGGAATTATGACACTCAACAATGCAACTGGACATAAGTGTGACACTTCGTATGACACTAGGCAGTGTACAAATTGTGCGTGTAACAATAGGGCACACATCAATCGATACAGTCGTTTGGTAACAAAGATGAACAATAAGTCACATTGATCTCCCACAAATTCAATTCAATGTACTCATATGTTCCCCCTCAATACAATTTTATCAACATATTTATACAAAGGAGTGATGAAGGAGGATGGAACTGAATCCCCCAAACCAGAACTACAAATCGAATATGGTTTTACAAATTAAACCATTTTGGAAACTCACCGCAATGTAAAATCTAGGAAAAACTATATTAGATATTTTCCCATATATCTCAAATCCTTCACCTTTTGAAGAATCTTCACATTCATTACTCAAATTAGGCCTTTATGCACAAAACCCATGTTCCATCATTTTGATATTTGACCTCATTATCTTAGGAATTACACTAGAAGTTAACTATTGCTAATTTGGCACATTTTTTACTGAAAACCCTTGATCACACCTAAAGGATTCCATGTGCGATATGGGCATGAACCAAGGGACACACACCATGCTAGTATCTAGGTCTTCAAAACCCAGTTGGTAGTTTTCCATTTGAGTGCATGCACATATGCTAACAACCAAACTCAGGTACAATAAGTGAATTGTTGATATAGGAGCAGAACTAAGAAAATCATCATTAGCAACATATGTTCTAGAAATTCAATCTACCCTATTGAAGACATAGAAAATCAATAAAATGCACAACATTCACCTTTTATATATTGTTAAAGGAATTTGACTTCAAAAACATGAAAAGACATGGTAATAGGGGTAATAACTAGCTATATGGATGAGGTAAGGATAGTTAAAGAGCCAACTGAAAAGTGTAAAATGTATCAAAATAGTGGCCCAACAAATCCCATAGCTAGAATTCATCGAATAGACCAATTGCATTCAAATATTTTTATTAATTTGGTTTGGTTAGGAGTCAAAAACACCATAAAAGTTTCATCCATTTTTCCTTTGACATAAACAACAACCATAAGAAAAGATTCGTAAAGCTAAAATCAACTAGACTCTTTTCTTTGTTAGCAAACCAACATTAGATAGGCCTAGGGCCTTGGAATAGGATTGGAGAGTGAACTCTCCAAGGCCACCAAAATGAAACCTAGAAGTCATTAAAGAGTGTAAAATCCATGTTTGCAACCATTGTGTCGGGAATCTGCTCTAACATAACAGTCAAGCACAAGGTCGCATTGGGGCAAGTTATAGGGATATTAACCCTCTCTGTTTGTTTTGGTGTTTGCGGTATTGCTTCGAGTACTACATATATGGGGGTTTTGTTGAATCCACGCCTCTATTTGAGGTAACACCTTTAAAGCTTCATGCTTAGTTACCCTACCCTTATGTGTGGTCGGACATGTGACTGTGTGCCCGATCATTGATTGTGAGATGTAAGCCTTAGTGAGCATTCCTAGGTATCTACATAGGTGACTGCAGGTGGGACGTGCATGTATTACCCGGGGAAAATATCCATTCATGGTCTCAGTTCCCCCAGAGGGTTCTTACCTAAATAAAGGGTACTTTCAATGGTCAGGGATGTTTCACGTAGTTCATCACAATTTCCCCTCGTACCTTCACTATCCAATCTTCTGGGGATTTCAACTCCCTAGAGGGTTGGTTTTTGGAAGGCTCCCTCAACCATTGGTTTTCTTGTTGTTGTCCTAGATTTGTTAGGGATGTGAGTTTTTGTTTTGAGTCTATGTCGGCCTTAGGTTGAATTGTGTTTTGATTTGCACATATTATTTTCACTGTGGTTGAATCATTGCGCTGGTTCTTTCGATTACAAGGACTATATCCAATCACAGAGGTCCAACCACATATCAAGTGGCACGAGATAGGTGACCATGAATTTTAAGAGTCCCATATTTTTTTTGAGGAGACTGGTCTGGTTAAAGTGGAAGTGGTCAACGAAAGTCGTCCACCCAACTTTAACCCTCTTTGACTAATCCAGATGCACTAGTACTTATCCAGGTAAGGGAACTTTTTATTAAACCTTTTTCTTTTTTTAGTGACCCTCACACCATGTTGGGTGCAAGTGTTTCATCTAGTTTGGTTGAGCCATCAATCCCATCCACGAGTCAGACTGGGGGAATCCTAGTGGTGTTCACTTTTCCATCCTTGAGCGCCATTGGACATACACCATCTATGCCCATTTTTGTAGGTCCCTCAATTTCGGGGACACCGACTATGTCCTATTTTCCATCCATTAGTCTACCTAGCATTTGTAAATGTGTTGAACCTGCACATAATAGATCTAGCTAAATAATAATACACACATTTGCAAAGAGAATTGGAGAAGGAAGAAGAAGAAGAGAAAGAATTCTCATTAACCGTTATGAATAATGAATAATTTACACATGATATACTTTGTATAACTCAATGAGTTCAAATTGAGGTAAACCAAGTCGCCATAGTGGTGTTCTAGAGTGATATGGACACACACCAGTAGTTACAGGAGTGAACTACCACCTATTCTAGTCTCTTAGGCAGTTACGAGAGTGAACTACCACCTAGTTGAGTTAACTAGTCAACTAGTCTTCAGTTAATTGACTGAACAGAAAGTAGTGAGGACTTAACTCAAGGAATCAAGGCTAATGCGCCACTTTGGTGATGATACCAAGGTAAGGTCGAATTATCATGGTGATGATCCCAATGCAACATCTAAACTCAACTCAACTAGTCAAACTGAAGTGTGAACTGAAAGAGAATATTCTC
>ML806263.1:257201-284681 GCA_009831015.1 Picea engelmannii
AATTACAGTTGCTAGGCAACTGTGTCCTTCACTCCAAGACGACCTCGCAGAGAATGGAATTTCTGCTCAGTGAAGGTCTTGGTGAAAATGTTTGTCGTATGTTCTGCTGAATGACAGAACTGTAAGTCGATGATCCCCTCATGTACTAAGTCCCGGATGTAGTGCATGTGGATCTCGATGTGATTCGCCCGCTACCTTTGAACTGGATCTCTGCAGAACTTCAGAGTGCTCTGGTTGTCACACCAGATGATTATCGGCCAATGAAACTGAATGCCCAACTCCGTGAGAAAATGTTGTAGCCACATAGGCTGAATGGTTATGTTAACTACCCCTCTGTACTCTGCCTCGGCTGAATATAGAACAATGGCAGCTTTCTTCTTGCTCAACCAATAGATAGGGTCAGAACCAAGACTAAGTGAGTAACCAGATGTTGACTTGCGATCAATGCTATCGCCAGCCCAGTCGGAATCAGTAAAACCAATGAGATCTAATGTAGATTCTATTGCATAATGAATCCAAAGGTGATAGTTCCCAGTACGTATCAAAGGATACGCTTTGCATCTTTCCAATGTATCTCATGCGGCTCCTTGATGAACCTAGAAACTGCGCCAACTGCATATGAGAGATCTGGTCTAGAGTGTGTGAGATACAACAAGCTCCCCACTAGCTGTTTGTACAGTGTGTTGTCAACCAATGGAGTCTCCCCACCATCATCAAGTTTGACTCCTGATAGGAAAGGAGTCAGAGCAGACTTGCAGTCTGTCATGTGAAATCTCTCAAGGAGATCTCGTGCATACTTGGCATGAGACATTTTGATGCCTGATGCATCCTGACTAATCTGAATTCCAAGGAAGAAGTGTAGCGGACCCATGTCCGTCATCAAAAACCTATCATGAAGAATCCTCTTGACTGCAGCAATCATTGAAGTCGAGCAACCCGTGATCAGCAAATCATCGACATACATAACTAAAAGTAGAAGTAAATCAGTCATCCTGAGCATGTATACATTCGGGTCTGATTTACAACGTACAAACTTCTGTGACAACAAGTAGGAGTCCATCTTGTCATACCATGCCCTCGGAGCCTGCTTGAGGCCATAAAGTGATTTCTTCAGTCGACAGACCAAAGATGAGTCCTGCATAAATCCCTGGGGCTGCTCCATGTAGATCTCCTCAGAGAGATCACCATGAAGAAATGCATTGTTCATGTCCATCTGATGGACTTCCCATCCCTTGGCTACCGCAATGGAAAGTGCCAATCGTATGGAATCCATCTTCGCTACTAGAGAGAAGGTCTCATCATAATCAATACCATGAACCAGCTAAAAGCCTTTGGCGACAAGCCTGGCTTTGTATCTAATGATCTGTCCATCCACTACGCTCTTGGTCTTGTAGACCCATCTGCATATGACAAATTTCCTCCCAGAAGGAAGGGGAACCAGATCCCAAGTCTGGTTCTCGAGGAGGGAGTTGTACTCCTCCTGCATAGCGGATTCCCAAAAGGGATTTCCAGTAGCCTCGCCATAAGACTGTGGATCTGAAGACTGAACCAAGAAAAGATGCCTGGAAGGCAATGGTTCAGTGGCATTGAGTGCAATATGAGGCTCCTCGAAATCAGATTGAGTCCTCCTAGTATCGGCTGGATCACCAACAATATTCCCTGCATCCTGAAGAGTAGTTTGTGCCCACTTGGGCCTCTGCTTTGGCTCTGCGACTGCATCTGGATGCTCTAGCTCTGCGACTGCATCTGGATGCTCTGACTCTGCATCTGACTGCACTAACTCTGAATCTAAATCATCTAATTCCTCTGAACCAGAACTCTCATCTGAAGAAGATTCAGCATGTGCATGCTCATCATCTCGGACAGGTGGAATAGTGAAGGTGTCTGCATGCGATTGCTAAGGTACATGCAAGACACTTTCCTCAAATTGGACACTACGCTCAATGATGAGTCGGTTCGAGGAAATATCAATAAGTCAATATCCCTTCACACCTTCGAGGTATCCAACAAAAATGCACTCAGTGCTCTATGGATCAAGTGCCTTCCTCTTTTCAGACGAAATTCGGGCCCATGCACATGAACCAAAAATGTGAAAGTGCGCCACTTCCGGTTTGAGGCTGCTCCAAGCCTCGTAGGGGGTTTTATCCTTGACAGATATATGAGGACATCTATTTTGGATGTATGTTGCATAGTTAAGTGCTTCAGCCCATAGTCCCTATGGTAGTGACTTTTCATGCAACATGCAAGATGCCATCTCCTTTAGAGATCTGTTTTTCCGCTCAGCAACTCCGTTTTGCTGCGAAGTGTAGGGAACTGTATGTTGCAACTGAATCCCTGCCTCATGGAAAAGATTATGAATCTCATGATTCACATACTCTCCCCCGCTATCAGTTTGGAGGAATTTGATCTTCTTTCTGAACTGTGTCTCAACCAAATCTTTGAAATCTTTGAGGTGTTGAAAGACCTCAGATTTTTGCCTGAGAAAGTAGATCCAAGTAAAAAATGAGAAATCATCAACAAAAATGAGAACAAACCTCACATTTTTTATCGATGGATGTGGAAAAGGACCCATGAGGTCATTGTGGATCAGATCTAAAGGTGCGGAAGCTCGTTGAGACTTTCCTTTGATGAATTTCTCTTGAGGGTGTTTTCCGAGAACACATCCCTCACATACTCCCTTGGAGAAGAGGATGTTTGGTAGACCATCAACTAATATGTGCTTGCTAAGCTGTTGCATGTATCTAAAATTCAAATGTCCAAACCTATCGTGCCATATCCTACTACTTTCATCAACATGAGTAAGCAGTAAAGCGGAATCAAGTTCAATGAATTCAGAAAATGTATACAATCTAGAATGATGATTTACCTCAAAGGTAGCAACCCTGGAGTTGGTTTGCATGTCATATATGTCCACAGAATTTGGTGTGAATACAAATTTTTTTCCGGTGCCGAAATTCATTATCTGATACATGGAGAGAAGGTTGACAGAAAGCTTGGGAACATGCAGGACGTTCTCGAAGCTTCCGTTGGTGAGTTCAATCCTTCCTTTGTCGATGACTTCGACAGAAGAGTTGTCCCCCATCAGAATAGGAGGACCTTTGCATGCATCCAAATAAGAATAGACTGCTTCTGAGGCAGCCATGTGATGTGATTCTTATGAATCTATGATCCAAGCATCGAGAGAGGAGTTGATTGCAATCAAGGCATGGCTAGAATTTCCTTTCTTGGAATTCGGATCTTTTGGCTTCTTCTTCTTTGCACCCTCGGGGATGCAATCTCCAAGGTTGTTTTGCTAAAGTATCTTAGACATCAGATCTATTTGTTTTTGCATGCATGCGGATTCCGAATGGAATCCTTTGTGACAGTATGTGCATTTCTCTCATTTTCTTCCCTTTTCTCCTTTGGATCCTGAGGCATCGGTGAAGCGTTTTGTGTACCCTTCCTTCTTCGTATGTGCATGAGATTTCCACTTATCTTTATCTTAAGATTTATGATATTTGTGGCTGCCATCATGCACAGTGAGTGCATGCTCCCTTAGGCCTTTGATTGCACCCATGTTGATGAGCTTGGTTTTCTCTTGTGTCAGGGATTCAATAAAGTCCTCAAGAGAAGGCATCTTCCAGGTGGCTCCAGAGGTGAATTTGACAGTATGGAATGTAGATATGAATACTGAGAATTCAGGACCAAGCTTGGAGAGAATGGTGAGAACCATTTGTTTCTCCTCCTTCAATTTATCAACCCCGCAAGCTTTGAGTTGCGACAGTAAATCCCTGAATTTTGTAAAGAAATCTTGGATATTCTCGAAGCTTTTTGGATCCAATGTGAGCAGCTCCACCTCCATCATGTGTCCCCTCATCTCATCCTGTTTTCAAAAGAGCCCTTCCAAGATGGTCCAGGCTTCATTGGTGATGGTGCTGAAATTCCAAGCACCTACCTCAGCAGGTCCCGCGCCTGACCTCTCAGTCTTAAGGATCGCTCTAATTTCCCTTTCCCGAGCCGAATTGGATCTTTTGATTCTCACTGGAATCTCTGTTAAACCTCGATCCATAGGTCCTTCCTTTTCCTTCACGGCCCGAATGCGACCATGAACATTTTTCCCTCAGGAAATGCAAACTTCGGGTGTCGGGGTTTCTTAATTCTTGATGTCACAAGAACCACTGTTCTCGTGATCTCCCGAACGCCGAATCTCTGAAATGTCGAAACACCTTTTGCTTCAGTTAGCCCCCCTGGGCTATACCTTTGGTCCACATGACCACCCCTTATATGACCACAGTCCCTTTCGGGGTTTCGTGACTCAAGCGCCTGAACTCTTGGTCTCTCGACTCTCGAAGTGTCGATTTCTGAAATCTCGATGACAAATTCCTGTCGGGACTTCACTCCTCTGTTCACGAAGGCTTAACTCCCTCACAACTCCTATCAGATCCGATGGCTGGTGGGTAATTGGACCAAGATCCAATGGTCCATATCCTTTCTCCTGTGCACTCCTTTGTTGCACTGCCTCCTGGACGTGAAATCTTCTCAACGGTCCAGATCTCTTCGGCAGATCTGACAGCAGTTGTTGCTCCTCCCAAGCTTTAGCGCTTTCCTTCCCAACCTTGGAAGAATTCCAAATGCACAAGGCCTCGACCTTGAATTCTTTTCCTTGCGAGCTCCTTTACTTTGAGTTCTCGCCTGTGTGTGTAAAAACTCTATCCCTCCTAAGCTTTCCTTCAAATCCTTGGAGATTTTTGACCTCTGCGCTCCTGCAGAGTCTTCACACACGAAAGTACTACCCGTCCTGAGCTTTACTCATGAACTCAGACCTCTAAGGGATTTTACTCTTCATCCTTCTCCTATAGATGGAGAATTATGATGCCCTCCTGGCACTCCTTTGCTCAAGCAACCTCTTGCTGAGTCTTTCAGGGTGTTCAACAACCCTATGAAGATCCCTCAGTGGATTCTTCCTCCAAAATACAAAACTCAATAGAGTTCTCTTCTTGTACCTGTCTGCACACTATCTCAATGCCCTCCTGGAAGAGTTGTACATAACTCACAGGAGAGTTCTTCCTCTATGCACTCCTTGCACTGGCTCAATGCCCACATGGCAGAGCTTTACAGAACTCCTCAGAGATTTCTGTCTGCAACTGTGTTCCTCCTACACAGCCTTGCCTCCTGAGGTATTCAGCAACCTCACTGGTCTTTCTTCTGAGTTGTTGATTTCAACTTATGTGCCCACATGGCATGCCTCTGTCTGACTCCGCAGAGTTTAGAAATGCACCCTCTGTGCACGGCTATCGAAACCCACAACGTTCTGTGACACCCTCCTGGTGTGAAGCCTCAAAGACCTCTCAATCTTGAAGCCAAAACAAATCCTGCAAATGCATAAACATAACATACATTCACAACACATAAAGAACACTCACAGACATTCATTCAACACATGAAAGATGCAGGAAAAACTGTTGTTTATATTAAATGGAAAATACCTGTTTGTACAAGGTGTTCCTAAGCACTACCTGTAACAAGGTCTCAGCTCCTTCTCTTCTGCTCTCTACTCGCAGACTCTAACTCTCACCCACTCTCTCTCCCTAATGAGATACCCAAAAAATCTCTTTTACCTGAGGGGGCTCTTCGAGCTCTTCCCTCCAATCTACCTACCCTATTCAATTACATTGAATGGGTTGTTTAGTCCACCATCTGGATCTAGATCTCAGCCTTACAAACATTAAAGGCCTACATACTCTAATGCCTGCACAAAGGCACGGCTCCATGGCTCAACAGCCTACAACATTAATTACATTCAAATTCAAAATTGAAGATGAGGGTTGCGCCTCTCTTCAGCCTTGAATGCATGCGCTGACATGGTTGGATGACATGGAGAGATGCTCCTGCATCATACTCCTCAGCTGCAAAATTCATGAGCTCCTTCTCATGAGCTTCCCATCTCAGCTATTGAAATCCTCCTGGATCCCAAACAAATTTCTGGAGCTGTTCATCTGCTCCATATCCCTGTTGCTGCTTTCGCGCTGCTGCTGCTGCTTCCTTCCTTCTGCTCAACCTCTCCTTGCTGACAGTTTCTGCTGACTGGATCATCAGCTCCCTGATCATGTCGATTACTTCATCCATCTGATCCAATGGTTGGCCCTGTTCATGCAGTCTCCCCAGCTGCAAAAAAATCTGCAAATGGGCAGATCACTGTGATCTCCCATGCCTTCTTCATCTGCTACCAACTTCACTTAATGGATGTACACGCTCTACACCTTCACCCTTCTCTCCAGGGCTTCAATATGTTCATACAGATTAGCCAAACTAATGATGTTTGTGTCTTCTTCTTCTTCTTCTACAAACTCCCAGGTTGCAGTCTTTTCAGTCTCCTGGCTAAAAATATTGAGCCATTCCTCGGAATGCTCATCATCCTCTTCTATTTATTCTGCTCTCAGCTTCAGTGCTGCAGCTTCCTCAGCTTCCTGGCTGAAAGCATTGAGACACTCCTCAGAATGCTCATCTTCTTCTTCGTCTGCTTGGGTAGCTTCCAAAGTCTGCTCCAATTCTTCTTCCCTGACATTCATAGTTGGCTACCTTTCTTCTGTTGTATCATTGGCAACACAGAATTTTTCCTCCCCCGGGTTAAGTGGTAGGAATATTCCAATTCCCCCAATCATTAGAAGATTCTTCTGATCTTCCTTCCCTATTAGCTGCTCTGGCTGATCCACATCCATGTCTGAGCTCACCTGCTCTGTCAACTCCTCTGGCTGATTCCAACTCACCTACTCATCCCTGCCCACCTGGCAATATGGGATTTTCCTGGCGCTTCCCTGGCAGACTATGAGATCAACCGATCCCATCTTCATCAGCACCCCTTGTTGAACTGAACTCGCCTCCGAGTCCATGAGACTTTCAGACAGTATCGTATTCTTATCTCTGCCCACCTAGAAATTTGAGATGCTTCCACTGCCCTCCTGGCAGTCTTCGAGATCCCGCAGCGACCTTATTTCATTGCCCAGCTGGCAATGTGAAATTCCTTAGTTGTCCTCCTGACAGTTTGTGAGATCTTCAGCTGATCTCAACTCCTTGCCCACCTAGCAATTTGGAATTTCCTCTCTGCCCTCCTGGCAGTTCTTGAGATCTTCAGTTGATCTCCATTCTCCAACACCCTCGCCGAGAATTCTCCCAGTCTCTGGTTCACATATATAAACCATCTCCTCAGGTCTGTCGAGGCTTTCAGCATGCCTCAACCATCCTCTTAACAGCCTACGCTTTCTTCTAGTCATCAAATCCTTGACTGGCCATTTTACCTTCGTCTTCATGGGCCATTCGTGTACCCATCTTGACCTGGTATTCTGCTACATCCGCAGTTCAAGCTCTTCCATTATTTCCCTGATGTCGGCAAGTTCTTTCCCCCTTTCGGCTGTGCTCGTCAGCTCTGGGATTTTCCTTCCATCATATCTACGGCCTTCAGTAGTCATATTGTTGTCTCTATCTGCTCTCCTGGAAAACTTTCCGCTCACTTGCAAGCCATCATTTACAGAGTCTTCATCACTCTATCTCTTTTTTTCTTCTCCCTCTGCTTGAAATATACAAACAGATTTCTCGCTCTGATACCACTTGATGGCGCTGAAATTCCAGGAACCTACCTCAGCAGGTCCCGCGCCTGACCTCCCGGTCTTAAGGATTGCTCTAATTTCCCTTTCTCGAGCTGAATTAGCTCTTTCGATTCTCACTAGAATCTCTGTTAAACCCCGATCCACAGGTCCTTCCTTTTCCTTCATGGCCCGAATGCGACCGTGAACATTTTTCCCTCAGGAAATGAAAACTTCGGGTGTCGGGGTTTCTTAATTCTCGATGTCACGAGAACCATTGTTCTCGTGATCTCCCGAATGTCGAATCTTTGAAATGTCGAAACACCTTTTGCTTCAGTTAGCCCCCCTGGGCTATACCTTTGGTCCACATTACCTCCCCTTATATGACCGTAGTCCCTTTCATGGTTTCGCGACTCAAGCGCCCGAACTCTTGGTCTCTCGACTCCCGAAGTGCCGATTTCTGAAATCTCGATGACAAATTCCTGTCGAGACTTCACTCCTCTGTTCACAAAGGCTTAACTCCCTTGCAACTCTTATCAAATCCGATGGCTGACGGGTAATTGTACCAAGATCCGACAGTCCATATCCTTTCTCCTATGCACTCCTCTGTTGCACTACCTCCTGGACATGAAATCTTCTCAACGGTCCAGATCTCTTCGGCAGATCCGACGGTAGCTATTGCTCCTCTCAAGCTTTGGCGCTTTCCTTCCCAACCTTGGAAGAATTCCAAATGCACAAGGCCTCGACCTTGAATTCATTTCCCTACGAGCTCCTTTACTTTGAGTTCTCGCCTGTGCGTGTAAAAACGCTATCCCTCCTGAGCTTTCCTTCAAATCCTTGGAGGTTTTTGTCTTCTGCGCTCCTGCAGAGTCTTCACACATGAAAGTACTACCCGTCCTGAGCTTTACTCACGAACTCAGACCTCTAAGGGACTTTACTCTTCTTCCTTCTGCTGTAGATGGAGAAATATGATGCCCTCCTGGCACTCCTTTTCTCAAGAAAACTCTTGTTGAGTCTTTCAGGGTGTTCAGCAACCCTGCGAATATCCCTCAGTGGATTCTTCCTCCAAAATACAGAACTCAACAGAGTTCTCTTCTTGTACCTATCTGCACAATGTCTCAATGTCCTCCTGGCAGATTTATACAAAACTCACAGTAGAGTTCTTCCTCTGTGCACTCCTTGCACTGGCTCAATGCCCACCTGGCAGAGCTTTACAGAACTCCTCAGAGATTTATGTCTGCAACTGTGTTCCTCCTACACAGCCTTGCCTCCTGAGATATTCAGCAACCTCACTGGTCTTTCTTCCGAGTTGTTGATTTCAACTTCTATGCCCACCTGGAACGCCTCTGTCTGACTCCGTAGAGTTCAGAAATGCACCCTCTGTGCACGGCTATTAGAACCCACAGCGTTCTGTCACACCCTCCTGGTGTGAAGCCTCAAAGACCTCTCAAGCTTGAAGCCAAAACAACTCCTGCAAATGCATAAACATAACATACATTCACAGCACATAAAGAACACTCACAGACATTCATTCAACACATGAAAGATGCAGGAAAAATTGTTGTTTATATTAAATGGAAAATGCTTGTTTGTACAAGGTGTTCCTGAGCACGGCCTATAACAAGGTCTCGGCTCCTTCTCTTCTACTCTCTACTCGCAGACTCTAACTCTCACCCACTCTCTCTCCCTAATGAGATACCCAAAAAATATCTTTTACCTGAGGGGGATCTTCGAGCTCTTCCCTCCAATATACCTACCCTATTCAATTACATTGAATGGGTTGTCTAGTCCACCATTTGGATCTAGATCTCAGTCTTACAAACATTAAAGGCCTACCTACTCTAATGCATGCACAAAGGCACGGCTCCATGGCTCAACAGCCTACAACATTAATTACATTCAAATTCAAAATTGAAGATGAGGGTTGCGCCTCTCTTCAGCCTTGAATGCACGCGTTGACGTGGCTGGCTGGCTGGTTGGATGACATGGAGAGATGCTCCTGCATCAATTGGGTGTCTTACAGGAAGATATATGAAAAAGGAGATCGGGAGAAATAAGACTGCAAATTGTTCCGAGTGCCTCATCCATGCAATTTAAGTACTTGGATTTTTCTATGGATGATGTTGGTTCTGTATATGTATTCATGGTTAACCTATACAACCCTCTAGATCAGAGATGTATGGCTATTTTATTCTTCCAGGCAAAATAGTTGTAAGGTGTAAGAATGAATTCTTTTTGGAATTCCATCTTTCTGCTGTCTTCAATCTTTTGTACCTACAAAAAAAAATTGGTGTAGCTTTTTCTTAGCAGCATGTTGGCTTTGATACCATGTAAATGTGTTGAACCTGCACAGAATAGATCTAGCTAAACAATAATACACACATTTTCAAAGAGAATTGGAGAAGGAAGAAGAAGAAGAGAAAGAATTCTCATTAACCGTTATGAATAATGAATAATTTACACATGATATACTCTATATAACTCAATGAGTTCGACTTGAGGTGAACCAAGTCACCATAGTGGTGATCTAGAGTGATATGGACACACACCAGCAGTTACGGGAATGAACTTCTACCTATTGTAGTCTCTCAGGCAGTTACGGGAGTGAACTGCCACCTAGTTGAGTTAACTAGTCAACTAGTCTTCAATTAACTGACTGAACATAAAGTAGTGAGGAGTTAACTCAAGGAATCAAAGCTAATGCACCACTTTGGTGATGATACCAAGGTAAGTTTGAATTAGCATGGTGATGATCCCAATGCAACATCTAAACTCAACTCAACTAGTCAAACTGAAGTGTGAACTGAAAGAGAATATTCTCTCGGTGGAATATTCTCTCCTAAAATATAGGAGACTGGATAATGACTAATTATGACTAATGAACAAATGAAAAACCTTAGGAAAAATAAATCCTAGGTGTGTGTGAAGTAACTCCAACAGCATTCCCATGCCCATCCCATTCGTTCAATGCCCACAACTGGATCTCTTTCAAGTGGGGGTCCAAGCCTTTGTTTCAACATGGGGAGTGGAATCCCTTCCACCTCCACCATTCTTATGAGTGGTTCATTGTTGTTAAGTGCTAGTTTACCTTTTGGATGGAACTTTCCTAGTGATTTTGTCTCCACCATTCTTATGAGTGGCTCGTCGTTTTCGAGTGCTAATTTACCTTTTGGGTGGAATTTTCCTAATGGTTTTGGAGTGGTCCCTAGTCAGTCTGTGGGAGGTAACGTGTCAGGAGTGTTTAATTTCCCATGGGTTAGCACACCCTTACCTAGGGGCACATCCCTTGTGGGAAACTTTTCACAGTGGGGAGGCTATCCTTTTATACATACATTTTCTACTGAGGGATTCTTCCTTGGGACTAGTCTTGGGAACACATTTCCTTTTGGGTCTACACTTACCCCTGGGGGAAATCCCCTTGGGGGAATGTCTAGTCCTGGGAGTAGCCATGCTCCTGGGAGTGCCACTATCCCTGGGGGAACTTACTCTTTTGGAACACTACAACACTTCGACAACAAAAACATAGGGGTATTGCACGGTTCATCTGTGACTTCAAGAAATTCATCTTCCTCCCAGTATTCATTTACTCGTATGTTTTTGCCTTTCTTTGCAACGCTAGACTTGCCTGATTTTTTGCATATGAAAAATGACCCTATTTCTCATAACCCTTTATGTTCGGTCATGCCTGTTATCTCCATTTTGTGGGATAACTAAGGAGATCATGTCTCAAGGCCCTCAGGTTGCAGATATGGAGTATCGAGAGACCACATGGCCAATAGTGTCCACTTGCACCTACAAAATCCCACTCTATCACCACATTCTGATCCATTATCACTGCATCCACCACACCAACTAGATTCTGGAAGGAATATGGGTCTTTATCCATGTGGTACAAGTCAGGTATTGTGGCAGGTAATCACCCTAATATTTAAGGCACTTAAACCTGTTGTATTTGATCTTATTTTTATTATATAACACATGTTTAAACATTATGATTTTGACCATGTTTCACCTTGGTGAGTCTCACAAATTTCCTATTAAGTGGCCAAAATTTGGGGAAGGTTTGTGACTGGGGGTCCCTTGGGGAGTTATCGTACTGTTCCCAAACATAATTACCACTTTCCGCTCATTACACTCCCACCATATTGTCTTCTTCTAGGCCTTTTGAATTTAGTGACCCAAGAAGGGCATGTACTTAATTTCATGGGAAGAATGGGTTGAAGGCCCAGAGGGATTTATATTGGATAAAAAGATAAAATCCTAAATATAGACCTTCCAGATGCTTCGCCTAGGGATCCTCAAGAAAGAAATGAAACACTTCCCTGTAATAAAATGGGGACCTAAAAAATAAATGATAGTGAATTCTTAAGGGGTTAGTTGGAGGATGGGAGGTCTCATCACGAGTCAACCTATCATGATCATGAGTATTTGGCTATATGACACTATCATCATCTACTCACCAAGCCAAGGTAATGGCTCTCAGTTACACAACTGAGAGAAAGGGGGTCTCATCACGAGCCAACCTTCTCATTTCCGCGAGGTATTTGTGAATGGCACTGCCATTATTTGGACACCAAGCCAGGACAATGGCCTTCAAATTGTTCCTTAAAACATGAAAGAAATAAAGAATGGCAAGAATATGGGCTTGGAAAAAGTACATCGCAAATGAAGGTGCCACACACCCTCTACAAAGGCACCCATAAATGAGATAATACGAGCCCTTGTATGTCATGAAACTCATTGAAATAGGAAGTCTAAATCCATTTCCACCTCATCATCCATTACATAACCTTGAAAGGCCATCCTTGGGAGCATCCCCTACTTGAGGGCTTTGATCTACCCAATAGGAATTTTATGACACCCCTCCCATACTTAAACTTGGTCAATTGTATAGGGTTTTTGAGCACTTGTTTAATTTGATGAGGTAGTTTTGATGCACATGTTTAGGTTCATTGCTTATTAGATGTGGTTTACACTTGTCATGACATCTTTTACTTGAGATATTTGGAGGGCGTACCCTTTTGTTTTACAGGACCTTGCTTGGTGGCCAATTTTGGGAGAACAAGCCTAGCTTGGGATTCCATGGGGAAATAATCCCATTGGTTGGATGTTGTAGGCTTGTACACCGTATCACAGAGACATGCCTTTGTAATATTACATGGAATCATGGAGGGTCTTATCCAGCCCCTAGTACCCAAACGACTTTCCTAGGAGAGGCAAAACATCATATTTTGAGGGTTGATGTCATGCTTGAGGGGATTTGATGGTGATGGAGTTGTTTCACATTGACACTTGGAATATTTTCACTGGAGGAGACATGGGTTGACCCAAGAAATTTATGAGGAGGCTCAAGGAGCCCCAACGACCTCCATTTTCCTCTCCAACGACTTGCTCAAGTGATCAAAACGTCCCCTAAAGGGGTGAAATCATCTTAGTTTTAGGGTTTCTATTGTGTTAAAGTGAAAATTAAATATTATTATTTGATGCAAGGGGTAATATAAGGGTTGTTGACACCTTATCTTATGTTTTACCCTTGCTAAGTGGACAAACTATGTTTTAAGGTTTTTGTATAAATAGAGATCGTGTGAATCTCATTTGATAACATAACTCTCCTCTTGTGAGAGGATACTTGGTTGAAATTATTTGGGAATTTCTCATTGTCTCTTGGTTGCTACTCTATTTTAATGGTTTTACTTTGGTTATTCTATGGATGGATGATGCACTATCTCTAGTGGAGGCTATCTCTTTCTTTATGGTGGATTTGCTTGCTTAAAAAGAGGTTTATCTTGTTAATTCTTGCACTGGGTAAGAAATATTTGTTGTTATTGCTACTTTTCTTGGTTTCAAGGTTAATTTGCTTAATATTTTGGGGAGTATAAGTGCATACAACCCCACTAGGTCCATTGTAGTTTTCTTGAAATACTTTTGTTGCATAAGGAAATACTAGGAGGAGTAAAAGGGTTTACACCCTCCTAGGGTTTTCCTAGCTAGCTTAGCTTTCCTTGGGGACTAAAAAGGATTACACCCCCAAGGAGTAGCTCACCTAGCTCTTTAATTTTGAGACTCCACAACCCAATATTTAAAGATACTAATCTTCTTTGCATTGGAGAAATAAAATCATTGCATTGGTATACATGAAAACACGAGATTTTGAGATTGTCTAAATTGGAATCTATTCTATGTGCTCTAAGCTTGCTAAGGCCACAAGGGTGTTTTTGTTGGTCAAGGATATCTTATTGTTGTTATAAAATTTATTCTACATCAATTAGGGCTGGAGAAAACCCATTTAACTTCTTTATCTTACTCACTATTCATCCGTAAAAAAATTGCTAAGAAGTCGTCATATTAATCTACTAATCATTGTGCATCTTTTGAGTGTTTTACTTGTGATTTTTGGTGTTTGAATATTGTTGTTGTATAAATTGCTTGCTAAATCCATAATTATGCTACAATAATTCTCTGAAAACACTATCTAGTATCCCTCTTTTACCGTCAAAGTTTGTGCTTGAATATTGAAAAGTTATATATTGGTTTAGTGCTTCATTATCCAATACTTATTTGACAATTTTGATGGTTAATTCAGCAGTAACTAGCCATTTTTCTTACTGATATATATTTGTATTTACAACTGCAATTAGGGACATAAAGCTTCACTTGCTTGTCCACCTAATATATACTGCGAACAATTGATTTTTTTTGTGTCTCGGGAAGGTACAAACACTCTCAGTAGGTGCCCAAGGCCTTGGCAATATTAAACCTCTCATGAGACTCATTCTCAAGAATTCTTCCATCTAGTAACTTGACCTATAGGGGATTCCATTCATACATCTCACTTTACATATCATTTACCCCTAGGGTCATCAGGATTCCCCCTTTGAAGTGACCACTTCACCTCTAAAGTGACGGGAACACTGCCTAAGGTGATCGTGGGTAGTTTCTCTCGAAATTGTCACCATTTTGGTGGTTGGATCGGGATTTTCCCAACCTACAACTTGTGCGATAACAATTCCTGTGAAGTTACCATCTGACATGCCCAAATTCGATGGAATACCGAGACAATACCCCTCCAAACACATAATAACATATCATTTGTAGTGCTCATCCAATTCATTAATACATGGTAGCATAAGGTTGTGTGTTTTCCAAATATCCCTAACTAGAAGTGCTGCCAAATGGTACATTGAATTACAAGGCGCTTCCTTCAATAGTTTTAACAACCGAGTGATGGAGTTTGTAATGCAATATCAATTTCCTATCCGGTATGAGATTGGAACAGAGGTCTTGAAATCTCTGCGACATGATACCTCCACCCACATTTCCAATCATATCCATTAGTGGAGCCCAATATGTAGGATGATTAAGACTCAAATTATCGATAAGCTCTTTATGGAGTGGTTTGCAAAGTCCCTCATACCACCCATTTCCAAGGATGTAGCTATGGTCGAGGCGGATACCAAAGAGAAATCCATCAAATGTGCCCAACACTTTGACTTGATTTATTCTCAGTTGGGCACTCTCTATGATATTATCCTGCATGCTCCTAGGCTTTCGATAGATCCTACAAATAAAAACCTAGGACCCCATGCCTATGGTGTGGTGTGTTATGTATCCCATGCCTCTGCGAACTAGTTAGTTGACCAGATGGGTCACATGTCTATTTCTTCATAGTTATTAGCTATTGGAACTAATGCTCAAATTGCTATGGTTCCCACTTAGAACTCCGAGGTGAATTCAGTGCAATCCACATAGCCAAAGAATCTCCAACAACCTCGAGAAAAAAATAAGTGAAAGAAAAAGAAAAATTCCAACACTGAGTCATGGACCACTCCCACCCAAAAAAATCAAGGAGGGGGGGCACCAAGGAGAAGAAGAAGAGTCATTTTCCCTACACAAATTGTGGGGAGGACCATCTTGTTGATGTTAGTTGTAGCATCGGACATGTATTTTTGCACAGGTCTATGTGTCTATACGTGTGGAAATCGTCCAAATCCTTCTACTCTTGAATTTACTTTAGTTAAAGGAATTATCAAAGTAATTTTATTTTATTTTATTAATTAATTATGTAATTATTTAATTGAGTTATTTAAGAAACATGCTAAAAGTACTTAGCATGCAACATGTAATCTAATCTAAAGTGAGTGTGAGAAGTAATCTCAACCGTAGATCACTTTAGAGATTAGAAATAGATTGTAATTCATGATTATAAAAGCAAGACTCGGAGAAGGATTAAGGGACATTCAAACAAATAGAAAAGGAGGACCTTTGCTAGTGTGGAGTCTCCAAGGTCACACTCAGGAGTAGAGAAGGACCTATGCTTGAGTTCTTGGATCGTGAAAGAGAAGAGAGAATAGAGGCATACACAGGTGGGTTTCAACAAAAGGAAGCCACAAGAGAATGCTAGAGAATACAAAGATTTTCATACAGATTTTCTATACACAACTACAGGTCACAGTGGATATAGTCACAGACATCCATGGGTCATAGTGGGGAAATTCACAGACATCCGTAGGTTACTGAAGAGATAGTTGTGAATGTCTAGAAAAGCATGGCAAAAATTGGTTGTACAACAGGACGGACCTTGCCAGGTTAGTCTGCAATTGTATTTCTCTCAATGGGCCATTATCCCTATCACAGGAACCTTGATTTTAGCATAATAAAATAATTATCATCACTGGTTTTCCATCTGAGGGTTTTCCAGAGGTATTTACCCAAACATTCTGGTGTTCATGTGTGCTTGATTTGGTTTCCTTTTGTATGCTTTTGTTGCATGATATTGTGTTGAATATTTCAGTAGTGTATTATTGTTTTGTAAGCTACTAATATGATTGCAGTAAGGAAATCACTAGATAAAAAAGTACCTAGGTGATGGAGTTAGATTTTCAACATGGTATCATAGCTCATGCTCTGAATGGAAGCTATATCAGTACATGGGAAGTTTTCTAGCAACATGTTATTTCCAGGGAAGTTTATCAGGTCTTAGGGATGGAAACAACATCGTTGAGAGTTGAAGATATATCAGATGGAGCATCCAACTCCCTATCTTGGAAAACAAGAGTTACTTTGGTGTGGAAGGAGTATGAACTTTGAGAGTTAGTGGATAAAGTAGTTACTCAATCTACAGATCCGACAACTTTAGATGCTCACAACAAGAAGGAAATCAAAGCAGAAAGAGTCCTCCTAGATTTTGTGAAGGATCATATAATCCCTCACCTAAACAAGAAGAAGATTTCCAAAGAGATGTTTGATGCCTTGGTAAGTTTATTCCAGAGAAAGAACATGAATATGAAGATGGTCTTAAGGAATAAAATTAGACCAATTCAGATGTCTAGATCAGATAATGTTACCAACTATCTCAAGAGGATCACATAGGTGCATCCCACTCTCCCCTTGGAGAATGAAGTTAAAGTGGTCGATCCAATACCACCCTTGGTCGATCCCACTCCTCCTTTGAAGAGTGAGGATGTCCCTCAGGTCTTTCTTGTTTCTACAGATTCTTCTGGACAAGGGGTCACTTCACCCGTCCCAAAGGAACCCCCTCCGAGTAACGAGGCCATTCTTTTATATTGGGGTGCACTATCGGAATCTCGTCTCCCCTCCTATGTACCTTTCCAAATCATTGGTCAGGATTGTAGTAGGGATGTTCCTCAGACTATTGTCGATGAAGGTGCATCTGTTAGTATTTTATCCTCCATTACTTTGCAAGATTTAGGTTCTCCTCAGCTTACGTTGGTGACTCAGAATATGTTGGATTTTAACATGAGGGTTAGTCAACCTGTAGGGATCCTTCCTTAGTTACATGTTACTTTAGGAGGGAAAACTGTCTATATTGATGCGATGGTAGTCCACGACCCCTTGGATTTTAATTTTCTCCTCAGGTGAGACTATATTTATTTTATGAAGTATCTTGTGTCCACACTCTTTCAAATGATGTGTTTCCCTCACAATGGAAACATAGTAACCATATACCATCTTTCATTCATTGACCCTCATATGATGGTAAACCATCTGAATTCCTTGAACGATCCTTATATTCAAGTGGCATCCACCCCATCGTAGGTCAATTATGTGGCAACTTGTCCCATGCATTCAACTCCAAATGAGAAGGAATATCCCCCTTCTTTTGATTTAGATCTGGTAGTTGGCATGGTGATCTCTTCGATAGGGCTATTAGAGCCTAGTTTCCCTACCCCTATCGTGACCCTCGACATGTATTCCTTCCAGAGTGTAGTTTTTCCATCTAGCGAAGATCTCTTGGAATCCATCATTGAGGTTTGTCCCTTGACATGTATTCCTTCTAGAGCATTATCCTCTTGGAAGTCATGATCAAGTAGAGGTATATGAGCATAGTTTAGTCACTTATTTCAAGCTCGTTAAAAAATGAAACCAGGTTTGAGCAGAGTTCCCATTTCTATGTCAAGATCGTTAAAAGATGAAACAGAGGGCCTCAAGCATAGTTTCTAGTTTCAAGCTTGTGTAAAAATAAAAAAATACCTTAGAATTATCTGATCCTTTCGTAGTATCTGGTCATGAGAAAATTTATTTTCCTATTTCAAGCTCATTAAAAATAAAATAACCACCTCTCATGTTGAGTCAAGTCTTTCACTAGCTCTCTTAACATAACCTTCCTTTCATCTGCCTTTATCTATTGACCCTTTTTCTCCATATGGTATAGAAATCAATGACAAATAGGATGAAACGAAGCTTGGGGGGGGGGGCAAGATCTCGAGCCTCTAGACATCATGTTGGAGCAAAGCCAATAGCTTCCATAATGCAACTGGAGGAAAAGTACCAACTATCCATGGGTCTCGTTTGAAACCTTTGGACATTATGTTGGGAAATTTTGAGCTCAGTATTTGTTCTTCCTCGTGTTCATTAAAACATGAGAATAGGTTACCGAGTATACTTTTATCTCTTTTTCAGACTTGTAAAATCTATATGAAAAAAGAACTCTTTGGAGTCTACTTTAAGCTCTTTTCAAACTCCCTAAACATGAAAACATTGTCAAGTGAGCTTTCTTCCTTTCACACTCATTAAAAGGCTTGAAAGGGTGTCTTACGGGTGGTATTTTATCTCTTTTTCAGCCTCGCGAGACTAATTACGAAAAATGAATACTCTAATCAATCATGATTAGAAGAGTTATCCCCTGTATTGTTTTACACTTTTTATGGGCTTGGGAGACTAAATTTACGAAAAAATCATCCATGGAGTCATCTTTAAGTTCTTTTCAAACTCTCTAAATGTGAAAAACCACCAAGTTTACCTTCTTTGGGCTTGTAAAAATATGCATCAAAGGACCTATGTGAGTCCAATCTCCGGGACCCATATGGGACCGAACCCCTCCTTCTTTAGGTTTGTTAAACATATGTTAAGGGACTCATCTGAAGGATGAGATATACCGAGCATCTGTTATCCTCCTCAAGCTCATTAAAAAAAAAAGATGTACTCATCTATCTAGATGGGGGGTGGGAATTGAAGGAAGTGGCCCAAGTTTTCTGGAATCCTTTATGGAAGCTATTTTCGCCCTTTAACATGGCATATATTTGTGTCTCGTCTTATAGTTGGGTAATCTGCTTGTCTCTAAGTCATACCAATTCCATGTGTCACCATACTTTTTTGTCCAGTCGAAGAGTTCTCTTATTGTCATCACATTATGTTCTTAGTACTCTTCGATTCAAATGTTGCCAAGTCACTTGTCATGCCTCATCATGTTCAAGGGAAGTTTCATTTCAAACCATCCATCTGCAATATTACTAGTTTCCATTTCCCGTGTCAGTCCATACTCATTTGATTCACCATCTCACATCAATTTCCTGTGTCAGTTTCATGTCGATGATGGGGGATACACCAAGGCCCTCCTTTGACGAGTATTTTGCTATCGACTTCAGCACATTATATGAGAATTAGACTTAGAAACCATTTTGTACCTTGGGACCTGCATGCCTCAATGGTAAGCCTCCTCGCTTCTAACAATAGGTTTACATCATTGACCTATGATCGGATGATTCCATGAGTGTTCGATTTCAACTCATTTATTCACATTCGTTGGAATGTACTAGGGTACCTTGGGAGTCATTGTCATCATTGGTGATTTTCCTCACACTTGTTAATGATTTACCTCAATGACCGGTAATCAAGTGGTTTCTACCATGTTCGACATCAAATCATCTATTCACATGGCTAGATTTGTATCACATCGGAATCGGGACGAAGACCCTGGGTTGGGAGTTCACTCTATTATGTACTTTTCCCAAGCTCCGATGGAGATCATTTGAGCATGTAAAAGATTTCAGTACAATCACCATGCTGGAAATCTTACTGATATATATATATATATATATATTGTTACATAGATCCATTTTTTATTGGTCTATGGATATGTTCTTCTCATCTCGTAACTCCACTGTGTGTTTTTCATGGTTGCGATCAGTTCATTTCATGGAGGTATGGATCCACATTGTATCTTTGGTGGCCATATCCTTAGTCAATATTCTCATGGATCCGTAGTGTATTTTTTCAATGGCCATGCTTTGAGTCATCCTGTATTTCGAGCATAGGTATGTCTGCCTCAGAAATGGAACATATATTAATATTGTTTGATGATTGTTTACAACTTCTGCCAGGTTCTCCCACTCCAATACCCTTGCATTGAAGAATTTATAAGGTGTTTCTACCATAAATTTCTCTTCTAACCTCACACTTTAGGGGGCATCTATTACACACCAAAATTTCACACTTGAGTGTCACACCCCCAAGTGTCACAAGTGTCGCAAAGTGGCGTACACACCTTGTTAGGTGTTGCATGCACTCTCGCAAGTGTCGTATGAACCATACCAAGTGTCGCATTCATTTTTCTAGGTGTCGCCACCCCTTGACGCCATGAAAGACATTTTCCATGACCCCTAAGTCATATTGGAGGAAGAAACACATCATTTCAAGGCCAAAAACACACCTTTTTCTTGGAAAATCAACCTTTTTGGGGGCATTTATGAAGGATGGCGCCCCCCTGGCCATGTTGGGGGAGTGCCAATTCATGGAATGATGCCCCCCTTTCCATGTTAAGGGAGTGCCACTGTATAGGATGGCACCCTGTCTCTCACTCTGGGGGAGCGCCATTCTTGTTGAGGGAAAAGGGAGATCCTCCACCTTATTCTATGGGCCAACTCTTTTGGGAAGAGGTAGGTTATGTTCGACCCCCATGCTATGGATTCACCTTAGGATATGATCCAAACCTTAAGGAGCCATATCCTCAACCATATCCTTCATTTTCTCTTGGTGGTTGTGTCGCTCAAGCCTATATATTGAAGGCATTTCTAAGGTGAAAGGGGGGAACAATATAGGTATCAAACCTTTGATTTAGGAGGAAGCATTTGCATTTTGATGTCAATATTCATGTAAGGGATGGATAAGGAAAGCTTGGAGAAGTGTTGCATCATCATCCATGCTTTGTAAGTGTCTCATTTTGGTTTTCCAATTAATATATACTTGGCTTATTTCCTTTAAGTTCATTTCTCATTACATTTGCTTATCTATTGTTGCTCTAATCTTCGTAGATAGACTTGTCTTATATAATCTTGTAGAGTAGGAGATAGTTGTTTTCCTTTGCTATCCATTGCAGATATCAATTTGCACCAGGGAGCTTGGGGATCAAGCCCGGGGATTGGAAGCAGCGAGGACAAACGTCGAAATAGGTTCATCATAACCTTTCTCTCCTTCTCATTCTGATCGGTTAAGATAAGTTTAAATGGATGTTAGTGTCCACTTATATTGTTTATGTCTTAGTATAGGGGTCCAGTAATGCAAGGGAAGTTTCATTTGTCTGCAGGAGAAACATTATGTAACAAATGGGTCATTGAGCTCAACTTTGTTTAAAAGGTGTCTCTTTATGTCATTTCCCATTAGGAGTGTGTGGGTCATGGAGCGTCGGTGCATTGTTGTATTAAGTACACTGGTGTAATTTTGTTGAATTGGTGCATCGATGACCACCTTCTACAAAAACCTTTACTTTCCACCTCCATAAATAAAGAACTTTGAAAACACTTCTACATAAACCTTCACTAAAACCCCATTTCCCAATATTGTATTTTGCAACTGGTATCTATTATATAGATTATTATTTGAATTATATTTTGTTTTTTGTAATTTTCACTCAAGTCATTCTCATTGTTACCTTAATATACAAACTTGATGACGATGGTAGAGACACAATTTCTATAAACAAACAACATTAATAATGTTATATTCCTCAAAAAAAAAAAAAATGTAAACATAATGATACTTCAAAGTAATGAATATAATTTGTTAAAAATCACATTTTAAATGTTGAGTCACTAGCCTAGAAATTCTATTACTAACAACAACCAAATTTAACCATAAACAATAAATTTTAGTACTATACACATATAATAAACATTATAATTAATTGTGAAAACATTCATTAAAAAAATTAATACTTAAAAATATATATCTTTATTAAGGATATAGTCTTTCCTTTTCTATGACTATTAAAATAATTAATATTATTTTAATAAATACATTATAACATATTTATGCATGTTACAAAACAAAACCATATTTATGGATTTTTTTTTAATCATATATAATATTAGAAATAGATATAATCTAATGTGTATGTTTCCTAGCTTCACGTAAATTGTTTTATGTTTAAGTTAATATTCATTGAATAAATAACGCGCATTTGAAAGTCCATGAGCTACCTAATCCCTCATTTATAGTTATATGTCTCAATTCTACTTTCATGTTTTCATTTTTAAATACATTTACAAGTTTTAAAACTTTGTAAACACTTTAACTACCAAAATAACTATTAAGTATTACTTTTAAAATGACATTTTAAAACTTAAAACTTTTAAACACTTTAACCACCAAAATGACATTTTAAGTATTAATTTTGAAAGTACATTTAAAGTATTAGTTTTGAAATGACATTTTAAAACTTTGTAAACATTTTAACCATCAAAATAATTATTAAGTGTTACTTTTGAAATGACATTAAACATCAAAATAATGTATATGACTTTAATTACCAAAATGACATTTTAAGTATTATTTTTGAAATGATATTTTAAATATTATTTTTGCAATGACATTTTAAGTATTGTTTTATAAACATTTTAACCAACAAATTAATTATTAAGTGTTATTTTTGAAATGACATTAAACATAAAAATAATGTAAATGATAAATTCTATTTTTCCTATTAAGTGTTACTTTTGAAATGACATTAAATATAAATAAAGTCTACCTTTCCTATTTTTATTTGTAAATGTTTTAAATGCATTTAAACAAATAAAGGTATAAGATAGTCTACTTTTCCTATTTTTATTTGTAAATGTTTTAAATGCATTTAAACCAAAAAAACTTTCTAAACACTTTAACCACCAAAATAACTATTAAATATAATATAAAAATATTTTTATTTTTAAATATTTTCAAGCAGTATAAACACTTTAACCACCAAAATAACTATTAAATATAACATAAAAATAATGTATACTATACTAAAGTAATATTCTTCACTCATCCATGGATCCACTAAGATAATAAAGGCATTATACCCTCATTCATAAATCCAATCTAATGGAGATTCATTAACATTTTATAGTTTAATATAGGTTTTTAACCACTCAATGTTTTTATACACATCATTTCAATGTTTTCATGTGTTTAAGTACAAACGCATTTAGTAATTTAAATGTTTTATAAAAAAATATTAAATAATTTTGATGTTTTCATATCTATATTTATATTTAATTTAATGTAAATATATTAAAATGGTTAATTTACAATTATAAATATTTAAATTTTAAATATATAATTTTAATGTAAAAATATTAAAATGGTTCATTTATTATTATAAATATTTAAATTTTAAATATATAACTATTTAAGCGTAAAAATATTAAAATGATTAATTTATAATTATAAATATTTAAATTTTAAATATATAACTATTTAAGCCTAAAAATATTGAAATTATTATGCATTTTAATACGTTTAAATAGTCTACAGGGTTTGGTCTAGTGGTTTGGTGTTAAGCGGGTCATGAGTGCTTGATGTCAATGTTTTCATATAGGCAATTCTTTGGGTGCAACAATCTAGATACTTAATGTTTTCATAGACACATCTATTTTAAGGCTAATCAATTTCAATAATTTCATATCCACTAGTTTAATGTCAATGTTTTCACACCACAATTATTTAAGTACAAAAAGTTTGTACCACTACTACTTAGGTGTGAAAACAATGATTTCATTTCCACCACAAAGTTTGTGCCACAACTACTTAGGTGTGAAAACAATGATTTCATATCCATCACACTTTGGGTGTTTGAAAACAATAATTTCATATCCACCACATTTTGTGTGTTTGGGAAAATTATTTTTAAAATCATCATATCCACAACTACTTCAAAACTAAGCCATCTTAATGATTTCAGTGCAAAACCAATGTTTCATACCTACAATAACTTATGTTCAAAACTTTGAAATTGCTAATTTGACACTAAAATACTTCGTTGCAAAAACAATGTTTTCATACCGACCACTATTTAGGATGCATACATTTAGATTACTCATCCAAAGAATTTCATTTTTTTTAGTAAATAATAATAAATACAGAATATTAAAAAATTATGATAGATTTTAGTTTATATTTTTGGTAAAATGTGAGTATTTAATTGTGATTGTTTCTTATGATTTGAATTAAAAAGCTTAATTTCTGATTAATGAAAATTATTACCATTATTTTTCTTTTTATTCTGCTTGTTCTCTCTTCGTTTCCTCTATGCCTTTAATTTAATATAGTCATGCTGTTAAACTAGGAAGGTGGGTGCCACCTAAGAAAAAGGTGAGTGAATAATAAACTTGTGAATGCATAACCTCCAACTTTTCTTATCAAATCAAAGGAATGCATAGATTGCAATGCAACAATGCGTTGTTTTCAGTCATGTTTGCTTCACATTTTTTTTTCCTCCAAATACTAAACTGAAAGTGGAATGATGATCTTTCTGCACATGAATCTCTCTGTATCAGGCTTGTCAGGGAATATAACTACAATTAACTTTTGAACATTTCCTTCTGGTGCAGCAGCTGAGCTCAAGTGTGCTGTGCACCACTTTCACAAAAAAACGTTTTAATTATATAAGTGGTGGTTACCTTTAAAAATATATCTGAGATAAAATTTTATTGTAACAACTATCTATGGCCCCATCTAATGTTGGCCACAAAAACTTTGATAGTGGCATGCGGACCTCCATTTTCGTATATAATACAAATATGATCAGGTCCAGATTATCATGTTCACATTGGATTGGTTTTTTATCTTTGCGTGTCGATATTTATAAAGAGTATAGATTATGTGAAATAAAATGCAGTCAATCATAGCTTTGATGGCAGAAGTTTTCTTTATATTTTAAACCAATTAATCCCACATCTAAAAGGATAGACACAACTACAAGTTGGGTCAAAAGTTTTTCCTTGATTACTACTGCAAACCCAACAGTCAATTCCTGCATTATAGCCTGGAATCTTATTTTGGAAAGAATGATAGCTACCCATTTAGTGGATGCAATCAGTGCCAGAAAAAATAAAATCATTTTATACCATAATAAGTGTTCTTAATCCCATCGTGTCTGCCAACCTATATTCAAAGTCTCAAGTATTGGAATCTGCCTGCCTGTATATTTAAACAAACAACCCATCACTTCATTAATCTCAGAATTGGGATGTGTGGACAACCCATCACTTCATTAATCTCAGAACTGGAATGTTTGGACACTGATCCAAGTACATGTGTGTGAAAAACAAGATTTGTAAATCAAGTGTAGAATATTTTGATGTCTTCTGAATCTTGCATCATGATACTGCCACTTGGAATGTTGCAGCTTTTTGTCTGTCGGTGGTTTTATTTGAAAGTCTGGTAGTGGGTGCCCTTGGAGTGTTCTCATCATTTCATTTCATGCTGCAGGGAAGAATCTATATATATATATATTAACAAAGTTGCAGCTCATGATGCACTCATCTCAGTTCTTATGATTAAACCAGGCAAATATATTTAAATTCAAAGAATAATGTCGATCTAATGCCACAATAATGTCGAAACGCAAGAGAGCTTTATAACTGTGTTCACTGCACATTCTTTCAGTTGTCAAAAAGCTGAAATCTGTACTACAGTGGAGAACAAGGTAATAAGTTGATTTCAGTATATGCATCATTACCAAGAACTTCAAAAGTAGTGGATGGATATTAGTTCTCAAAAGATTGATATGTTATTTACAGCCATTTTCATGGCTTCTGTTTTCTTTTTCCTTTTAACCCACTCAGGCCAACAAGGTCTATAGGATTTGCCCACCTATTTATTGGCTTATTGAGAATCGCTGTGTTAGTTTTCCTAGTTTGCTGATATTCTCAGTTCTAGGAAGCTAAGAAATAAATATCATAGGCTGTCTTGAGTTTGTAATGTACGTTGTTATAGGCAGGCATCTCAGAGTTATAAGGTTATAGTCCTCAGTTGTATTTTTATTGTATAGTTGAATTATTCTCTTTCCTTAAGGTACGTTAGATTAGTCCATCTTCCAATCTTCAATCTTCTTGCTATTACATAGTTCAACAAACTCCTAACTATATGTTTGTTTGAGAATTTTTGGCTTTTTGTGATCAACTGAAATTGCCTCGATGTTCTGATAACATGTGTATTCTCTAATTTATCTTGCAGGTTGTTATCATGGCAGAGTCAAATATATACCAGAAAGGAAACTTTGTACAGACACTGAGCAACATAGAAGAGGGTCTGCCTGCAATGTGCTTTTCCAGTCCCAACAACATGCTATTTAATCCAATGGTTGAAACTCCTTTCGAACCAATGGAGTTTCTTTCACGTTCATGGAGCAGCTCCTCAATAGAGGTCATGCAAGCTCTGTCACCAAATTCACAAGAAAAGAACCGTTCAATGATAGCGAAGCCATTCTCCATTAGTGCACCTTCATCCAGCCCTCAACATGCTGCAAATGAAAACAGCAGATCACCAACTGTAAGTTGATTTATGTTGCACAAATGTGATATATCCTATGGGAATAGAGTAGGTAGCACAAATCCATTTGAACCCCAAATCTTCTTATGCACAAGAGGCATGAAATCCTGAGAGTGCCAATCTTAATGTTTTAGTATCCACTTGGTGTGGTTAAATATTCGTTTAAGTAATTAAATAATAGAGGTTTCCATTTCTATTTGAGGAGCTGTGGCTAAAGCAATGATGGGGACGCTGATTGAGAAGTTTTCATGGTAATGCAGGATCAGTCTCCACTTATTCCCAAGGGAGATTTTAATATGGAGAAGTTCACAAATCATGAAGAATTTTCTTCTACTCCATGGAAATCAGACAATCTTAAGGTAGAATGGAGTCCCATTACTGCTTTTCAAATTTTCTCCTTAAAAGGATTTTGAAAGTTTTATGTCATGGAATTTGAAAGTTGTTTAAATAATTGGATGGAATTGGTATATTCAAACCAAATATGACGAGGTCCTCTAAGGACTAAAACCCTCCTGCTTTTGGATTCACCTGTAAAAATATGTCTTTTTTTTTTGTTTATCTTGCTTTCAGGCTTGGCTATGGATGCAACAAACAATACACCCTGAACTGAACCTCGGACGACGTCTTCACAAGAAACTGGTAAGATACTAAGAATTAGCTTTCCCAGTTGAAAAAAACGCTGAAACAATCTTATCCATCATGCAATGAAGCAGTAGAAACCCACTAAATTGGGGTTTGATATACACATTGAGATTGCAAAGAACTCAAGATATGCATCTTTGAGGTTGTGGCAACCTTCAGGGGCATTTCAGACCCTTGTTTAAATAGGTTTGTCGATATTCAATGCACCCAATGCATCATCTGTATTCAATGA
>ML806264.1:11805-25852 GCA_009831015.1 Picea engelmannii
TCGTTGAGGGGGTTTCTACCCCTAATAACAATTAATTCTTTTAAATTAATTTTTCTTTAGTATTATATTAGATTAGATTTTGTTTACTAATAATCCCTGTCAAGGAATACCATGCTACAGTCGATTTTTGCAGACCCCCGATCGAAGCACAACCACTTGGAGAGGACGATCCTACTTTAAAGAGACAAGATTTCACGATGCTGAAACACCACTGTTCAGCACTGTTGACCGTCACGATGTTGAAACACCACTGTTCAACACTGTTGACCTTCACGATGCTGAAACACCACTGTTCATCACTGTCATTTTTTTTCTGATGCTGAAACACCATTGTTCAACACTTTTCATTCTTCCCACTCCCAAAACACTACAACCCGCCATCTCCTCACCATCCTTCACCAACGAAAAAACACCGTCCAGCTATTGTTTCACCTTTTCTCTTCAACCCTTCATCATTTTTCCCGATGCTGAAACACCACTGTTTAGCACTATCATTTTTCCCCGATGTTGAAACACCACTGTTCAGCACTGTCATTTTTTTTGATGTTGAAACACCACTGTTCAACACTTTTCATTCTTCCCACTCCCAAAACACTACAGCCTGCCATCTCCTCACCATCCTTCACTGACGAAACAACACCGTCCAGCTATTGTTTCACCTTTTCTCTTCGACCCTTCATCATTTTTCCCGATGCTGAAACACCACTGTTCAGTACTGTCATTTTCCCCAATGCTGAAACACCACTGTTCAACACTCTCATCATTTCTTCTGATGCTGAAACACCATTCATCAGCAGTTCTTCATCTACAACAATTATTTCGTTCTTCCCTGTTGCTGAAACACCAGTCTTTCACCATCGTCTGTCAGCAAGCTTCTACACCCTCAGGTTATAGTTCGTCCTTCTAGTCAGCAAACCTCGACACAATCAAAGGTATCTGCCACAATAAGACTACCACGGACAGGCATGATATCTTGTTGGCAGAACGAATCAAACGGTAAGGCGAGGTACGTAAATATTATGTAATTCAGTTAGGCGATAGTTAATGAGAAATATTTTTAGCCATTATGACCATTCAAGTGAAATTATTACTAATCGCACTTGACGGGAGGGGAAGTACACATCAAATCTGTGATACCATCATTTCATCCGATTTCACCACCGCCATTCCCATTTCACCACCTTTTCGCGCATTTAACCACTATTCCTGCATAGTCGTTCGGAAAACTCACTCTGTGCAGAGATGATACACAAACTCTCGACGCTGTAACTTACTGAGCTAGTATCCATCGGAGGATCCGTCATACGAAATGAGCCCGCCACCACAGCGCTGCTCGAACACTATCCAACAGCGTATCAAATCTTTGAGCAGGCAGGGTGGCTTGATTACTTCCACAAACTTCAGGGATATAATGAACATCAAGTCCTACAGTTCGCCGGAAATCTTCAGGAGAACCATTCTATCATCGCAGGCATCCGAATATTTGTAACAGAAGAAGACGTAGCAGCGGTCTCAAGCCTCCCTAGGGATGGCACTCGTACATTCAGTCGGAAGCATATCATCAGGGATGTCCAACAGAGCTTCTTCCTGCCTGAGGAAAGAATTGTATTGAAGGGCAGAGGCATTCAGCTCAGTTCACTGCCACCCCCGTGGTCGGAGGTCGCTAGATTCATCAAGCACTACCTGACCTGCGAAGGTCGCTATCAGGTAGTCTATCAGCACGACTTCCTTTTACTTTCTCATTTAAGGCATAACAGACGGGTCAATCTTCCCTATTATTTGCTGGGTTGTTTGAAGAATATGGCACATTACTGCCGAAAGAAAAAAGATCCAACCCTGTCACTTACCCACCACCGTCTTGTTCAATTACTCATCAAGAGGGGTTTTGAACAGCAAAACCATCCACTACATAATCCACCCATAAACCCTCAACCAGCTACCGAAATTCCCCAGGAGAAGCAACAGCAAAACCCCTCAGACTCCCCCGAAGAACCCAATATTCCGCCCACAGATCCCCCTACCCTACCAAATCCACCGTATACCTTACCAGAGTCATCCACTCCCACCCTTCATATTCTTAGTGATGACTCTAAACCAGAAAATGTTTCCCGCCCTACCATTCAGGAAAGACCTCTACGAAAACGAAAACAGATTGCCCCCTTTCCACCCTTCTTGCGCAAAAAGAGAACAAGAGCCTCAATGAGGCCACCCTTGATGACCACTACCCTAGACACCCCACCAATTCGACTAACACCCCGTCCACTTCCAACCTCCTCCATCTCGGGATCTTTGCCTCTTCCAGAAACGGGCACTGAAACAGAAGAACCAGATGCCCAGGATACTGTAACACCATCTGTCTCAAATAAAGTGGATGAAACACAAGAACCAGCCACTGATATGGACTTACAGGAACCAGATGCCCAGACATCATTTGTTTCAAATAAAGTGGCTGAAACACAAGAACCAACCACTGACTCTGAAATTGAATTACAGGAATCACAGGCCCAGAATACTGAAACACCATCTGTATCATATAAAGTGGCTGAAACACAAGAACCAACCACTGATATTGATATGGAGTTATAGGAGCCAGATGCCCAGACATCAATTGTTTCAAATGAAGTGGCTGAAACACAAGAACCAACCACCGACACATAAATTTATATGCAGGAATGAGAGACCCCGGGTGCTACGGCTGAAACACAAGAACTAGCCGCTCACATTGACAGTGAAATGCAGGAATCAGAAGTTGAAGGGGCTGAAACACTACTCTCCTTACTCCAAGAGGCTGAAACACAACCATCAGCTGCCATTCCTGTAGCTGCTCCACAAGAACCAGCTCATGAGGCTATGACTGCAACACAAGAACCAGTCATCTCTAAATCCAAACGAACAATGGCCGATGTCTTGGAAGAAAATGAGTTTTTAAAGACTCGGTTGGAAGCATATCAACAAAAATTAGCCAGGGCAAAGGAGGCATATGAACAAGAGCTAAATTCGTACACCTTAGCCCAAACAACACCCTTGTTAGAAAAGACTACAGAGAGCGTGTGTAAAGAATACATGTGTTGCCAATGTGGCGATGTTTACCATCAGGCAGGCTATCAAGTAATTCAAGTCCCAGTGCCTCGGGCAGCCCCTACTCCTTCACCTTTCGAAGTCAAGGAAGAACCTGCTGCAACACAAGAACCAGCAGGCCCTAGCAAGCTCAAGCCTGAACCTGCTGCAACACAAGAACCAGCAGGCCCTCCCAAGATGAAGACTGAGCCCTCCATTGCAACAAAAGAAGCCCCTACCTTTGCCAACAAGGCTGTACAGACAGTGCTTACAGAGGAATTTACACCTCCCAATCAGATCCATCTCTCCACTTCCAGGGAACAATCTACTCAAACCGTACATCATCCCACTACTTCCAATGCTGAAACACAGACTCAGTTATGGGATGAACACTTAGAAATACAAAAATTGAAGAAAGAATATGCTGAAACTCAAGCCACAAACTTGCAAGTGCACAAACAAATCTGGATCAATCACACTTTCTCCAACTGGGAAGCTCTAGAGCAGATACATGAGGAAGCTCGTGAGCTTAAGAAGAAGAACAAAGAATTGAAAGGCAGATTGGTCCTAGTCTTTGATTTGGTGCATAAGTTACTGGCCACAAGGAAGCCCTCTTCCAACTATTCCCTATTCCTGACGGAGAGACTCACATTCTTTCAGATCAAATCCATTCTAGAAGGTAAACCCCATGCAATAATACAATCAGCAGATTTCATCAAAATTTTTGTAGCTGCCTCTAACAGGGATCAACACCTCCTTTGTGAGGCCTACTTTCATAATGAGGCTATTCCAAAAAACAGGTTGCTAAACATAAACCCCCTTGTTGGGGACATTCAAATTCGGGCATTCACCTATTTTCTCCTCAATCAAGTTATTTGGCAAGATGAATTTTTGGCTGCCAAACACAATGAAGATAATCGCCTCCTCTGGATTAGACCAGAACCGCAGAGGGAAGCTACCTTTATCTCACAATATTATGAGTTCTTAAAACAACCAGGGGTGACTGAACATGTTCAGCAGCTACAATCAGAAGTGCTCCAGGATTGTGAAGACATTATCAGATCCATAGAAATTCCTGCCCTCCATGCCAATAACCTGTTTTGGAAGCAATCCACGGAGAAAAGACAACAGCACAATCCTTTTGGTCCTGCCAACTTGGAAGTAGCAATTTCCAGGATACCCAACTACATCCAGTGTGTTAGGCATTGTGTTGAAAACTGGATAGGGTATAGGTCTTATTTTCCCATTCTCTTCTTACCAATAGAAAGGTATCAAGTTAGTTATAAGTTGCCTAAGAAGGCAAAAACGACAGCATGGCAAAGATTGCAGCAGGTGTAAGGGTTCAGAACGCCAATGGACAGTACCTCCCAGAGTTACAGCTTGAGTAACTTACATGATCATAGTCGGTATCAAGACTCTGATTCAGAGTGAGTTGCCTGAGGACATGCAACACCTTGAGTTGGGGGGGATGTTAGGACCACACTATGTACCTTTTTGCCTATACTTTTTGCCATTATTATACTCTTGATCACCTATATTTAGACTCATACTATCACTTTATCTGATCATCCCAAAGGTATACAACGTCCCTTCTCATTACTATACGTTTAATCTGTTTTGCATAATATTTTACATTACTCTCATACTTGACCATTGATTAGAAATGCATTAAGTGTTCAAAACTACAGATTAGCATTTGAGGCCTATTGCTGAAACACAGAACTGTCCAAGGTCGCCATTGCTGAAACAGAGAACTGTCCAAGGTCGCCATTGCTGAAACACAGAACTGATGCTGAAACACAAAGCTGCTATATAGTCCGAGGTCGCAGATGTTGAAACACAGAGCTGCTATACAGTCCAAGGTCGCAGATGCCGAAACACGGAGCTGTTACACAGTCCAGAGTTGCAAATGCTGAAACACAGAGGAAACCGCCAGGACCGACGATGCTGAAACACAAGGAAGCCGTTACAGTCAGTGGTCAACAAATCTCTAACCGTCCTTCCTACATAAGAAAGACGACACAGTCAGAGCGCAATTCACGTGGCTGAAACAGCCCGCGAATTGCGATGATGAAACATCATCAACAGCAATGAGAAGAAGCTGTTACACCAGCTGTAACAGCAATACCTCATCCAGCTCCTGTAATAGCATTCTATTGCGTGAGAATAGGACATCCTATGTTGGTTTAGAAAGTAGATCTGACTAAGGATAGGACTGAGATATGCATTATAATTATTGTATCAAAGGGATTTCCTCTTTAAATGAGAGGAAATCATCATTCGGGGATCCAAGTTTTATGTGTTGAAAAGCTTCAGAGAGAGGGACGCACTTTATTTTTCTCAGACTGTAATATGACATTTTGACAGATGAATAGAAAACTATTTTGAGCATCCGTCTCTAAGATTTTCGTCTCAGGGGAATCTTGTGAGAAGGGAGGGCCCAACTTCATCACAAGATTCACCCGTTAGTTTTAGAAGTGTGTTAGTTCAATCTCTGTTTATATTTTGATTAACTTTCGTTTTGCTGAAACACTGCTTTTAATGAATTCCACTTTGTTGAAACACTACTGACTCTGTCTTAGTTTATTGAATGAATTTCGTAATTCTTTTTATCAGCAATCTTGTGTGATGATTTTATGAGGCTAGCCAGGGATCGGGTTAAAGGTTCCTGCTCAGACAGGAAGGAATCAGAACACCTTGTCTTCTGTAGATTTCATTTAATTCTGCAAGTGTACTATCTAGGGATCGGGTTAAAGGTTCCTGCTCAGACAGGAAGGAATCATAACACCTTGTCTTCTGTAGATTTCATTTAATTCTGCAAGTGTGCTAGCCAGGGATTGGGTTAAGGATTCATGCTCAGACAGGAAGGAGCCAAAACACCTGGTCTTCTGTATATTTCATTTAATTCTGCAAGTGTGCTAGCCAGGGATTGGGTTAAGGGTTCCTGCTCAGACAGGAAGGAGCCAAAACACCTTATCTTCTGTAGATTTCATTTACTTCTGCAGCGTGCTAGCCAGGAATTGGGTGAAGGGTTCCTGCTCAGAAAGGAAGGGATCAGACCATCTTGTTCTCTGTAAACTTTAATTTCACAAGTATGCTAAAACAGAAATAGGGCTTAAGGCTCCTACTTAGAAAGGAAAGAACTAGACAACCTTGTTCTCTGTTAGATAGAGTTAATTATCTTCTGCTTACTGTTTTCATAAAGGAGTGTTAGCACTGAAGTCTCTGTTTGAGAGTAAGGGTCTTGTTCTCTGATTGCACAATAGTTATTCTTTCCCATTGCAAGTGTTATTCTAATGTAATCAAGGATTCTTAGATTAATCTTTAAAGATCTGCAATAGGGAAGTTGCTTTCCTGCGATTTAATTCAGAACTTCAGTTTATTCAAGCAAGTGTGATTAGTATAAGTTTCTTTACTACAACACTAAGTTGCTTTTGGAATTGAGCATATATAGTGCGTGGTTATCTTTGAGATAAAAGACTTCCCTGGGTTGATAATTTATGTATCACTTGGTTGGTTGAATCAATTAAGCAATTATAGTGACCAACATGGATTAGATTGAGGAGTTGGTTTCCTTCACTCCTCTTAACTTGTTTTTGTTTTGAATTTCAAATTTGAAAATGGGTGAAGGTTCAAGATAGCATAAGGTAGGTGACTTAGGCATAAAACCCCCTTAGACCCCCTCATCTTTCCCTTATTTTGTGGTATCATAAACCCTATATATCCTCACACTTAGTTGAATTTGGTCTTCTTCTTATTAATTGCGAAACAAAAATATGTGCAATATTCATAGCACCATGATATGGTGTGAATGTAGAAAAGTTATAAATCATCCATTCAAAGTATTTAATAATTTAATTACAATTAATTCCAAGAGTAAATTTTGGGATATTTCATCCCCTACCCTTGGAATAACACTCTCCTTGTTAGAGAATTTTGTTGTCATCATTCTATAGCTATACCTGAAATACCATCTTCTTGATTGTCTTGGTACACCTCCAAATGTTAGCATTCCAACATATGTCTACATCAGTCATCAATGTAAGCATGCATAACATAGCCATTTCTAATAATTAAGTATTTCATCGACATGAATTTCCAATCTGTCAATAATAAGTTCATAACTAAAGCATATATATTCATAACATATGATAAAGGTCAATACTTATCTATATGAATTTGTATCTGATCCATATGGTTTCCACGGATAGAACCCAACTCATTGTTTTCTTACACACACCCAATGCACTCATTATCCCAAGTAGTTTGTTATTCATCCAAGCCTCCTCTTACATGCACTCACTAACCCTCCAAGTTTAGGAATCCCCTTCTCTGTTAAAACTTCCCTTAGGTGATCCATCATTTACCAAGTCTTCCTCGCAATGGAAAAGTATCGATACTTATAGAGTCTTACAACCAAGGTGTCCTCTGACTTCCTCTAACATAGCATAACACATATCAATGGTGATAATGGCATATCATAGAGCTCTAGTGTCACAACAGTAGCATCTTCTCCATTATTTCTAGCTCTACAACTACCATATGTCCTTTCTAGATAGATCCATAATCTCACCTATATATATATATATATAATTATAATGAGATATCATTGTTAATAATTTCAAACATGATTATTTTGTTTTCAAACTTATTTCATACGGAAAACAGATTTCACAAGTATGAGATTCTTCTCCTAATGTTTGGATATTGCATGTGGTAGCACACAGTATTCATTATGGGTTTTCCATATCCAATATCATCCTACCTACAATATTAACCTTCCATTATTCATTCATTATATATACATTTTTGTTGACCAAAAATTGTTCATCTATATTTTCCTGCTCCTGGAATAAAAAAAATTGATATCATAAAAATGAAATTTTTGAATAATTACAGTTTCATTGCGTAGCCCTTAGTCTTAGCTTCATCAAACATTTTGTGGATTCAAAATATTAGTTCATATTCTCAAGATATCCAAGTTTTCATCAAACAGTGAAAAACACTTCTTCCATGTGAATACATGGCGAACTCTTCGGAAACACATTCAATTCTTGGCACCACGCCATTTTTGAGTTTTTGACTAAGTACTCTACTCTTTATCTATCATAATTAACAAATTTTCTTCAATTTTTCGCATATAAAACATGGGTTCCTGACCCATGAATTTTATTCTATTACTCATGGGTTCATAACCCATGTTTTATTGAATATTCATGGGTTCATAACCCATATTTTCTTGAGTCTTCACTTGTTTAAGGCCCATGTAGTTTCTTCTTATTATAGAATGACTGGTTCACTCACCACACCCACCCTGCTCACATATTCTTTCCTCTCCTATACTTCCCAACACTTAATACCCTTTCCTTATTCCTCCTTTCATCTCTTATTATCTAACACCTAAAATTATTCTTAAACTTCACTCATCACCCTCCTTATCTCTCCACTTTTATTTCACTTTACTTATCATCCCAAACACTTAGTTTATTCTTTATATATTCGTCGGGTTATCAAGTTTGGACTCACTCACTCACCCCATCACAGTTCCCTCACTTCCCAACATATGAACCCACCATTCCCCTACTCGTCGCCACTGTTCCCCCCACTTATTTATCCTTATTCCTTCTCTCTCATTCACTTCCTCCCTAAATTAACCTTTTATCCAAATCTCCATACATTATACCATCAACCAATCAAATATTTCCACATGGTAGCCTCTGGAGGGATGAAACATGACATATTATTATTATAAACACATGGAAACAAAAAAATGGTGACATGTGGAATATTATTGACCAATAATGTGATGAGATGTGGAATGTTGATTAATGCTAACTGCGCTTGGTTAGAGGATTATTTTTGGTCAAAATATTAATTATTAATTAATTTCCTATGGAGGGTCGAATTCTTAAATGTCCATAGTATTCGTTGTTTCTTACTAAGTGTACATTATACTATTTAATATATACACTAAGGATTCTTAAAGTCCCATGCATGTGGGATAATTATTATAAAGACACGTCAAATTTTTCAAAGGGAAAAACGAAATTTAACCAAGGGCCCAGATAGCCTGGTGAATATAAATCAACAATTCTTGAATCTTAATATTCTAAAGGCCATATCTTGAGATACGAAGTTGGAATTGCATAAACTTTACCTCTTTGGAAAGGTATTTCAACAAGGAATATGTTGGAATAGGTTTCAAGGGATGGAATTTTCCATATGTTTCTCTGAAATTAAAATAACAGTCAACAATAATTTTATGATGTGTTGATAAATCTGTTTGACACCTTGACTTCACGAGCTCATATATTGAGATACAAGAAATAAAATCATGCCCATGAGGAATCGTTGGAAATATACAATGATGAATATAACATATAAATTGTTTTCCATGGATGAAAATGTGATTATCACATCCATAAAATTAAAACACATTGCCCTTTTTAAAAGTGCAATTAGTTAAATTTGTCAAAATAAAAGTTCATTTAAAAAAAACCTTTTATTAAAAGATGGAAAGGGGTCAACTTCAAGATACAAATATCAACGATGTAAATTAATTAATGAAACTTTATTGTTCCAAGAAATAAAAAGTCCCTATCTACTCGAGGAGTTAGAAGCACCGGTTTGAAAAAGTAAAAGAAAAAGGATTCATGAAAAACATGGAAAGGGAAGAGATAGAGAAGGTTGTATCACAAGGGTAGAAATTAAGAATAGAATGATTCATTCATTAATATGCAACCGAGATTCTGATCAAGGAATAGATATCTCCATATCCATCATCCTTCTTCTTCTTCTACATTGATTTCCCATGGATTTATGTTTGTATTTATGAATCAAGCATGGGGTTGATTCTATAGTGTTCTTTGGGGCATGACTTCAATGATGTCTCAAATATTAGGATTATTTAGTATGAGATGTTTGAATTATTCTTATCAATTTGTCTTTTGTTTTAACTGTAATACTCTTTCGAAATTCTTTTAGATGATAAAAAATATTATCTCCTAACTCTTTTGAGAATGTATGTATGTATTCTCTATTTGTATATGATCTAGAGGGTTGTATATATGATGATGAGAACAAATATATCTTGATTTAGAATCCTTCCTTCAATATTGTTACTGTTAAAAGAATTTTTTGTTGCACTTAAAGATCGGATCAGGTTACTGAAGAACGATTTCATGCATAACTCCAAGCAATAAAGAACAAGGGTTTGTTGTCTAAGCGATATCCCTAATCCAATATATTCAAGACATATCTTTTAGCCAAAGAGGAGTACCACCTCTATAAAAATGCAAGGGGATTCATATCCTCGTGAGGTTGTTGTTTCAATCCTAAGATATCCAAACATCAACAATTAAAAACATGTAGCCACTGAATATATCAAACATATGCACCAACATAATTCACAATTGTGAAATCATAATTCAAGATCATTTTTTTTACCAAGATGAGTTGGAGTACACAACCAACACTTCTACACATCATCCAGCATGCTATGGTTTGACACAAGGTTATTTCTCATGATGTTAAATTTCACATGGTATACAAATTTATGACATAAATGTAAATACTCATTCTCCTTGGTTATTGCCCCTTAACTAGGGTAGTCATGACATACTTATAATTTACATGCATTAAAAATAGTTTTATCAATCCTTACTTGTCATAGGTATAGCAGGTTACCACCTTTGATGTTTTTAGAAAAAAAATTGTTAGTGTAATACCTAGGTTTTGAGTCATTGAATTAATAATGTATTTTGTACATATGATACTTATGTTGGCGAGCCAATATGTTTAGGCCAGAGTTACTATAAAGTTGAAAGGATGGAGTGCCTAGAAATGTAATGCTTTGAATATTATTAATAAATTACATCGATGACTACAAGATGAAAAAGGACATAGATAGGGTCTATGATTCCACGACAAAGGTAGCTAAAGGGGATAAGTATTTCTATTACATTTTATTTACCAATCTTGGTTTTTATTTGGGAAACATGGTTACATGAGATTTTTGGGGGAAGGTCATGTGGTGCTTAATTGCATGTAATTATATAAACCCCCCTTTTCAGCTGTTTGGGGGTTCTTCATTCATTTGTTCCCCACGCATTTGGAAAATAACTCATTTCCATTGTTCCTCATACATTATTTCTCTTAGTTTGGGAATGGGAAACAAATTATGGGGAGAGAGGACCCATTGATTTTTGGTTGTAAGAAACTATTGATTATTCCAAGAGGGAATGGATTCATGTGTGCATGAGAATAATGGAATTTGTTAAAGGAATTCCCACAACTAAGAATCCTTGGATTTTCTAGCATTGAGATTTCCTTATCAGTAGCACCGAAGCCATGGAAAAGAAGTGAAACAACCTTAGGGACTTCATTGTAGAGAAATAGGTTCATTTCCTTGGGTTGTGTAGGATGAAGGGAGAAGAGAGTTTGTAAACTAGGATTCTTGTGTGGCTGTGATAAATTGTGAGAGATTGATAGTTGGTTCTGTGTTAGAGTCATCCTAGGACCTATCCTTTAGGATTCATATCCCTAGATCGTGGGTGACCTATTGTTGATATTTGGAACAAAAATGTATATAGTTGTGTGGAACGTTCGACGTCTATAGCCAGTTTGTGAATGGTTAATTCAAAGATAAGTTCTCTCTTTGTTTCATGTGTAAATATACTTTGATGTATATTTATTATCTCTAATATGTATTTACATTGTCCATTCTCATTATTGTTTTTGTGCAGGGAATGTTGGTATTTGATTTTCTAATTAATCATGATTCTTGATTATTCCATGTCTTGGTAAAAGTTTTCTTGATTAATAAAGATTGATAACATAAATTCAGATTTTCCAAGAAGGGAATTTTATAGGTACTCGAGAAATGGGTACATTATAGTTTGGTAATGAGTGTTTTTACGCAGTGATGTGGCCCCAACTAGTGGTCTGGGCATGTTAGAGTTAGTACACCATCTACTCCAAAATCTATATTTTCCCAAATTTGTCAATACTCTCTTACTGAACCATGGTTATAGTTGTATAGCATAATCATTATTGGAAAAATTAGAAGCATAAACTTCCAATTCCAACCCTGTTTTATACTCATTTTGTTGGAGGGTAGTTGGAGTATGAAAATATAAATTAACATTAAGAAACTAAATGTAATTCTTTGGAAACAAAAATACATAAGAAAATCTAAGACATTTGTCAATTTGACATTTCCTGCGTTCAATTGAAAGCATATCAGTGAAGATATAAAGTACACCTGAAGGAATTCTTACCAACTCACATGTTGTTATTGGAATAGCTAATTTTCATACTCGGGTGCATTCAAAGAACATGCAATGTAAAATATTCCATTAAAATAAAACACATTATTGCATTAAAATACAAGTGTGTTATTATCTAGCCTTAACCATATAACTAGTAAAACAATGCATACCTTCATCCCCTTAATATAAAAACATCGTAATAGAGCTTCCATTTCAGCTTGAAGTGACTTCACCTTGTATCCATCAATTCGAGTCTCCCCAATACAATGAGAGGCTTTGACTTTTGTTTTCCAAATTTAGTTTTCTCTATGTTGATCAAGTTCTCATATAGTACTTACAAATTTATCCAATAGACATATTGATTGAGTAGGATAAGCATTCGTTGACCTTTGAACACCACTAAATATGGGTTTAGTGGAGCTTTCCAAAACAACAAGTTGATAAAATAGGTGAAGATGAATGTTCTTTTTTAGGAACAACACTTTGATGCAAGGGAAACAATTTCCCTACAAGGAGGAACCTATTCAAGATACAAAGTTGCAAAGGCCAAATAAATTCGCAATATCTTCAAAGAAATCATAAATTCTAAATATTCACCTAGAATTTATAAAAAACCATGGAAATATTAGATCAATCCCACAGTTCCACTTCATTTATTTCAGGGGAAAACTTGTCTATCCAAATGCCAAAAAGGGCAGCTACAATCATGCCCTTCCTCAAACTGCATAAGAAAATCATATGGCACCCTCTTAGGTCGCACATATTACTATAAAAACCATAAATACAAAAAAGATTACAAATGAGACATTTAGATGCTAATATCGATATACCCAACAAAATGATATCAAGGCAAAAAATAAAAATGTCATAGACAAGGGAAAATGCAAAAATCTTCTTGACATAATAAAGAGAGTTAAAATTTTACAAATAAAATAAAGTAAAACAAAAAAAACAGATGTGCAAGATCTTCCATCGTTAGAGGATAAACCGAAAATGCAACCATTCCACTTCATATTCATACAATATTCTCAAGGATACTATGTGCAATACAAAATATCCCTTAATTCAGACATGCAAACATTGGCATAGGCTATAGGATTTATTTTTATTTCCCATGCAATTATTTTTCATTTATGAAAATGATTTTAGAATGATTGAGGTAATAAAAGACTGTGCTCTCTAAAGGTGTTCACACTCCAGTTTATGACTTAATCAAAATGGTTTGGGGATAAAGAAATTGTTAGCCTTTTTAGTGCACATATTGTAACCAAGACTTCATGCATAGAAAATTTATTGTCCCCATATCCAAATCGACAGGAGTAATACTCCAACTTTGTCTATCTTCATTTTCCTTCTACCAACTAAAAATGCATCTCCTCATACATTTATATTCAAAGGAACTAATAAGAAGTAACTATTCTCTTGGAAATGTCATCAATACGTTTTAGCTTTGTGCCAATGAATCAAAGGTTACACTTAGGCAAGCACGCCACCTCTAAAATCCAATTAAAAGGTTCTTTTGCATTATATATATATAACTCAATTTATTGTCTATCATCCTGGGCCTGCAGGTAGCATTAATGGGCACTAATAGCTTGGTCATTATTTCCGTTGAAATTTGATCACACTTTTCCACAAGCCAGCCTTACAAAAGACATGGAGCAAGACTTTCACATGATGAAATTTCCCTAGTAACCAAAACATCTTCATGCAGTTTGAGG
>ML806264.1:33473-61311 GCA_009831015.1 Picea engelmannii
ATGAATACATCAATCAAGTGCTCATCTGGAATATCTGTTACCTTTATATTCAATCTTTGGAAGTTCTCAATGTGCTCTATAACTGAACCCTTTTGCTTGAGATTTATCAATTGGCTAAAGAAGGTATTGCTCCTTGTATCCTCGTAGTGTGCTATCATTTCTTTCGTGAAAATTGTCCAAGTGACAAGTGATTTGTAATAACAAAGCCATATATACCATACAAATTGATTGGGTTCTAAATATAAAGAAGAAATCCATACCTTTTGTGTATGTGGCACATTATGTAGATCAAATAATTGCTCCATCTAAAGTATCCATGTGATAGGGTCCTTGCCATCAAACTTTATCATATCTATCTTAGGAATGTGGTTGGTCCTTTCCAAGTGGAATTTATGGTAACTTCCCCACAACTTGTTGATTTTTGGACTTTCCAGGATATCTCACTTGTATAGCATGCCTCGCACAAAATAATTGATATAAAATTATGAAACTCATACCAGAAATACTACAGACTGTCCACTATCCAATGGAACTAGTCTCACTCAATTTGGATACTCTAGGAAGAAGTTATGATTGTTTTACCTGGAACACATTCTTGAGACTAGTCAATAGGACTAGTTAGATACCCTATCTTCCACAGGGTGTATCTACAAATGTAAGATGACCCAGAAGATGAATTTTTTACCACAGATAGCTTATTAATTTCTGTGAATATCCTCCATATTTCAAGGTCAGGAATGTTACAGAAAAAATTTCATAGCAAAAATTCCACAATGACTCAGTTCAGGATGATTCTAGAACCCTATCTTGCAAAGGCTATATATCCAAAAGTATAAGGCATTAGGAGCTTAAATTTTAACCCAATGTACCTTGATCTGTCTACTAAATATCCTCCAAGTATTTCCTTTTGAAACATTGTAGAAAAAAAGTTATAGAGAAAATTCCAAGGTGTCTCAGATGCAGTAGAGAAACCCCAAGACCTTGAGCTCTGATACCATATGTTAAGAACCAAATATCAATATAGCATAGAAAAACCTCATAATAAGTAATCAACGCCTTGAAAAAGAGGAAATTTCAGATAATAAGCCTCTTCGATGGGGCAACCTCCTTTTACCCCACATAAATGTTCAAGTACAAGATGATTCCAAATGAAAATGTCTCCTTGGTATATATAGGAGACTAGGAGGTGTAATTACAACTAATGGAATAAAGCCGACATAAGTAAAATAACATTACTAATGTAATATGCCCCAATTAATGGGTAATGAGCCAATATTAAGGCTTAACATCAACTCTAAGGTGACCAGATTGATATGCAATCACACCCTTTTGTATTCAATTTTCAAGGCATAAACCAATGCACCCTAGGTTTGACCATCGAACAATAAACAAAATGAAGTGTTTTTCTACTTATCAACAGACTTAGTAGGAATATTTCCACATTCTACCCAACAATATCCATAGAGTATGACACTGAGACAGTATCACAATGGTGAAGTTAGGGTTTATCTCAAGTTCCCACTTAGCTTATCGATCCAAAAAATCAAGTGATTACACAACGAAGGTAGTTTGAAGGGCTCTGATATCATGGAAGTCGACTAAGGTATCAATCATCCAATAAGAGTTTTAAGAAGGAAAACAGAGAAGTTGTCAAACAATAGTGAGTATTCTAGCTACAACCTAGCGGTGGAATCAAATTAAAATCCTACGGATCGTAAGGGAGAACAACGAAACCCAACTCCAAACATTAAATTAAAATTGGACGATAACATTTTAAAATTTTCCCTACCATAACCTACAACCATCCATTGAACTTGCAGGATTTAGCATCAAATCTATTACAGCTTGGCAATAAAACAACATATACAAGTAATTCAACTATTAAATTCAATGTCAGATAAGAAGTACCATAACAACAGACAACGATGTCGAAGATGTTCTTCAGCGATGGTGATCCTTCTGTCCTCCCTGTTTCTAACCGTGGAGACTTCACCGATACCTCCTAATCAACACTAGGGGTACTCTTCTTCCCCCTTAGCCCCCTGAGCTGCAAAGGGGCCATGCACACAAAACCAAAAAAATTCTCTAGCTCAAAGATTCCCTTGCAAGGTAGATCCACCACTCTCTGTCAAGTTATGTATCCCAACTCTCATAAGTAAAACCAATCAAAATTTTGCAGCATAACATTACCCATAACCAGTGTGATTCATTTCTCATCTCAGCCATTTGTTTTATAGAATTTTCTCAACTCAGCCCCACTTACACAATTAATTATTTTTTAATATAAATAATTTAGAATTATTCCCCCCTTACACTTGTCACCCTTTCCCCAACTTTGCACAAGTAAATCCATATTTTATTTTAATAAAATTTAATTTCCCTCACCCTTCCTAAAAACGCTCCTTGAATCACTCTTAGCTGTCTCTTTACTCCATTTATTTCCAATTAATGACTGATGCCTTAGTAAATCTTAGTTGATTTAAAATATGATTCTTCTTTAGTTAGACTAGTGTTAACTAGACTCTAGATTCCTTTCTATGTGTACAGATTCTCTCCTCTATGTTTCTTTCTTATTTTAAAAAACTCCCTTTTAATAATTTCTTATACCTATGTGCCTTAAATCAAAACATTAGGATTATTTCAATTTACTTAATTCTTGAAATTATTTACCTCATTCCCCTTTTGATTTAGTTAATAATTTCAGTTTATCCTGTTTACAAAACTTATGCTTAAGATTAATCAAATTTTATTTGAAAAGCCTTAGATTCTTATAGGGATTTATAATTAATAATTTTACTCATTAATTAATTAATTTAAATCTGAAAATGTCAAATTAATTTATTTTTTTCTAGGCCACCTACATCTATTGACTCAAGTTTCCTTTTAAATCACGCGACGTTCCCTTCAAGAAGCACTATCGTGAATCCAAGGGTGCCACTCGCCTTTTGACTAGTTTTTTTAGTTTTCCAACCCCTGGAGTCAACACTCCATTCATGCGACCTTGTGAGAGACCAAGGGATTCTAAGGAATAAGGACCCTACCTTATTGCATGCCCCTTAAAAATATTCATGGGTGATTGTCTCAGTATGCCCTCACGACATTGTGGACCTCTCGAACTAGGTAATTGTTAACCTACAATTTGAGCCACGAAGGGAGTGCTAGTAGGTTGTGACAGGGACAATGCCACACCTCTCCCTCAATATCTAGTTTATGTGCATGGCCTCTTTAATCCTTATGTGAGTCATATTAGCAAGAAATCGTCAGCCTACATCCATCAATGAAACATTGTCAACGATCTATATACAAAATCACACTATAATCGATCATATGTCACATAATGCATAAATGGAATACTCAAATCAATACAATCCACTCCCTGACTCAATCTGAATTCCAAGGAGGTCCGTTGATGCCATCGACATACACACTCTGTCAATGTCCCGCACACTCGGGGAAAACTAGTCAATGGCATTTGTCAATACGCATATACAGAATAACATAAAAATCATGATCCATCAACACCATCATAAGAATCCATAAGAGAAATAAATAAACATGTACTATAACCGGATCACTTGCATGCAAGTGTCCTCAAAGAATAAGTAAATAGCATGTGCTCGCAAGAGCGAGATGTTACATACACCCCCTCTTGTTTTAAAATTTGTCCCAAATTTTTACAATATATATAAATGCAATAATAAAAGTAAGTGACAAGATCTATATGTCTAGTCTATCAAACATATAAGGAAATTGTTGATGCATATCATATGCATCCTTCCAGGTAGTCGATTATGGAATATAATTGTCCCATTGGAACTTGACCTGATCGAATATTCGATACTGTAGCTATTGAATGCGATGGTCGAGAATTCGGATGGGCTCCGCCATGAGTGCACCCTCATCCAACACGTGCAAAGAAATCATGTCAATCACATGTGTAGGATCACTAACATAATGTCACAAAACAGATACATGAAAAATATCATGCATACACCTCAAAGAATCAGGCAAGGCTCGTTGATAGGCCACGATTCCTTTCTTTTCAACAACCTCAAAAGGTCCCACAAGCCTAGGAGATAGTTTAGCACCCTTTCCAAACTTGATCGAACTGTTGTGCGGTTTCACCTGCAGGAAAACTTGGTCGCCAACTTCATAATTGCGGTCAACACGATGTGCATCGACATAACTCTTATGTCGATATTGCACTTATTTAATCCTTTGTCTTATCGATTGCATTTGTTCTTCCCCTATCCTCAAGTTGATCCCAACTCAATGGCATACAACATGGTCACCCATAGAGAAACTCAAACGGTGCCATCTTGATGCTACTTTGATAGTTGTTGTTGTACACAAACTCTGCCAGTGGAAATAATTGTTCCCAACTCTTTTGTTGGTCCATCACATACATCCGCAACATATCTTCCAAAATTTAGTTTGTTCTTTCTAACTTCCCGTCTGTCTCAAGGTGATACGATGTACTAAAGTCCAGTTGTGTTCCCAAAACCTCTTGGAAACTAGTCCAAAATAAACATGTAAACATCGATCCTTGATCGGATATGATCCTTCTCGGTACACCATGTAACCTTACAATCTCACTGATAAAAACTCTACCTATGTATGGCACCTGATATGTTGTACACATAAGAATAAAATGTGCACTCTTCGTCAGAGTGTCAGCTACCACGAAAATCGAGTTGTGCCTCATTGTCGTTAATAGAAATCCAACGATAAAGTCCATTGAAATGACCTCCGATTTCGATTCTGGAATAGTGTGTGGCTGTAGTAATCCTTCTGGATGTCTATGTTCAGCCTTCACTTGCTGACATTCTAGACATCTCTCCACGTAGCTAACTATGTCTTCCTTCATTCCTTTCCAAAAGAATAAGGGCTTAAGGTCTACCCTCATATTCGTGACTCCTGGATGAGCCATGTACAATGCTCTATGATCTTTTCTTACTATCAAACTTCTCAATTCATCGTTAGGTGGTAAGTAAATCCGATTATTATACCTCATCAATCCGTCATTGTCTAATGTATAACCTTAAAACCTTGGCACCATCATGGTGTCTTGTCCGATATTGTCCTTAACTTTTTTGTAATAGTCATCGTCGATCTGTATAGTTAGAATCGTTTCTCTATGATTCATCTAAAGAGGTATCACCAAAAATATGTGTAGTGTCCGAATCAATGAATCTGCCACTCTGTTCAATGTTTCTTTTATGTAAGTAATCTCAAAATCATATTCTCTAAGCAATTATAACCAATTCCTTTGTCACGCGTTCAAGTCACTCTGCGTAAATATGTGCTACAATCCATGGTGATTTGTTTTTAGTTCGGATTTTCATCCAATCAGATAGTGTCTCCACACTCTCAAGGCATACACAATGGCCAATAACTCCAAATAATGCGTGGCATATTTATCCTCATGCTTTCTTAATTTCCTTGAGATGTAAGTGATCAATCCACCGTCTTGCATCAAGACTCCACCTAATCCTTCCAGGGATGCGTTTGTGCATCCCAAAAATTCCTTGCCCATGTCGGGGAATTTTAGTATCGGCACTGTCGTCAACATATCCTTGAGCCTTCGAAATGATTCCGTGCATTTCTCAGTCCATACAAACTTATTGTTTTTCTTCTACAATTACATGATTGGATTTGCTATCTTTGACAAACCTTCGATGAACTGTGGGTAATATCCTTATAATCCCATAAATCTATGTATTTCTGGTACGTTTGTCGGTGCATGCCATTCCATAATATCCTCTACCTTCGTTGTATCCATAGTGATGCCTTCGTCGGAGATAACATGCCCTAAGTAATGAATCCTCGATTGATAAAAAGAGAATTTCAACAGTTTCTCATATAATTTGTTTTCTCGTAAACATTGTAGTACCAAGCGCAAATGTTCGTCATGTTCTTCTGTCATCCGAGAATATATCAATAGGTCGTCAATGAATACTTGAATTTTGTTTTCCAAGTATTCGTGGAACACCCCATTCATCAAGCTCACGAATACCCCCGGGGCATTTTTCAATATAAATGGTAAAATGATAAACTCGTAGTGTCTGAACCTCATATTGAATGCGGTCTTCGGAATATCTTCCTCTTTAATTTGTAACTAGTGATAACATAATCTCAAGTCAATATTTGAAAACACTGTTGTTCCTTTCATTTGATCAAGCAAATAATCTACTCTTGGAAACAAATATTGGTTCTTGATCGTTTCCTTGTTCAATTGACGGTAATCAATACAGAGTCTCCATGACCCATCCTTCTTTCTTATGAAAATAACAGGATCACCCTAATGTGACACACCCGGACGTATAAATCCTAGGTCCAACAACTCCTTCAATTGGATTTTCAACTCCTGTAACTCAGTGTTACGAGGAAAATCTCTCTATGTCTAGGGGTAAACCACAACAGACAAAAATGACTACAGAAATAAACTTTAATCTCAAGTATGATATATAAATAAATATGCTAGAAAGACAAGATAAAAGCCCTACCTTGTCCAGACGTTTGATGAAGTCCATCGTTGAGCACTTGACCCAAAGAAATACACCTGCAACTAGTCCTCAACAACCAAGAAACACAAGCATATGGGGATAATATATAATGTTATCAGATCAACATTCATAACAAATAAACCCATGGAATAATAATTCAAATATTCTCTAGATATTAATTGAACGAGAAAAGAGTATTTCTATTAAAATGTAACCAACAGAAGTGAATGAATTTCAAACTTCTGTCTTGGCACAATTCATAATCGAGAAACTAAATTCCTTCCAGCTGGGCCTCCACCACTTCAATCATCCACTAAAGGCAAGATCATGTAAGAGAGACAATGAGGTTCTCAATCATGTAGGGAAGATCTTGGGGGCTGAACAATGTTTTTAGACTTAAAGGACAAAGGGATGCTGACTCAATGTGAAGTGAATAATTTCTTCAGAGTAACTTTTCTCTCAAAGTTGAATTCTTCTCCTCATTTCCATAGCTCGGATTTGTCCCATTTATAGCCTTCAAGTGGAACTGAAGGGCCGAGTAAGAATGTTTCCAATATATGGAAGGCCAAGGATCATGGATCTCATGACGTGACATGTAAACCTGACACCATTTTTTAATTTTATGCACAAATACTGATGTACGTGGGTTTTAGTGGTGCAACCTGCTTATACGCATGTTGTAATATAGACAAGGCACATATATGTGGAAAAATCATGTTTTTATCTCTGGAATTTGCAAAAGGCGACTTCCAGTCCGCACAAGGAAATGGAAAAAGTCCCTCTGTGCAAGATTTCATAGGGTGAGGCAAATCTTACTATAATAGATGCACCCTAATGTGTGAGCTCAGAGGAGTATCTGCGATGGCCGAAATACATTATAAAACCCATAAGTGGAGTAATGGGGACCCAACTGGAAGAACTAGTTGTTTATTACAATCTTCACTGACTTTGCACACATGGTTGCCAATTTGAATTACACTGCAGATCCATGTGAAAATATACCAAACAGTTGTCCATGGCCATGAATAGGAAATACAAAGGTGGCTACATGCCAAAGGTTGTCATAGTCATGAACAAGGACCAGTAAAACAGTCTCAAAATCAATCTGAAGATACTTGTATACAAAGGAGTACGATATGATCTCCCATGATCACTGAAGTTACATAGGTATTGGTCTAATGAAAGGTAGAAACAGCTAAGGAAAGATGCAACTATAAGCTTATGTCTTTAAGTCTTATACATAATCTTCCAAAGGTGCATGTCTACATCGTGTGAATAAAGGAGTTGAGGTCGAACACAATGAGACATCGCTTGATTACCGATCATTGAGGTATACCATTAACACACGCGAGACAACGTACCGATGATGAAATTAGGTATCAAGACATCGATTACATTCTTACAAGTGTGAATAAAGGAGTCAGGCTCAAACACTTGAAGAATCCATCGATCATGAGACATTGATGTATTCTGAACTGTCGATGGCGAGAGAACTTGACACTAATGATTGCAAGCCTCTAGGTACTCATAGGACTCTAGGTCTCGTGTCCAAAATAGATGAGTTAAAGTTGATGGAAGGAAACCCCCTAAAAGGAGAGAATTAAGGCATATCTCATCATTCAACATGAGGTACAAAGCAGTAGCTTGATGATTTGGAGGAAATCAAGCGAAGAACATGTTCACAAACAAATGACCTTGTGCATCTTTTGCATGTTCCATATGCAATAGGTACATAAGAAGGACCCTATGAATAACATCCAATAAGGAAAACTGCTGACAAAGGTGAGGAAACCACCAATAGAGATAATGGCATTCAAGACACTACACGAATCCCAATGTGTGAAGAGATGTCTTGTCATCGAACACAAGGGAAACCACCCAGTCAGGGACTAATGATGAAATGTCAACTGTTAGGTTCAAGGTTACCTACAAATGAGGATAGTACGACCACGATGCACAATAGGACTACATATTCATGTGATTCTGAGACACACTGAGCGTATGGTTGACATGCAAAGTCAAGAGATCTGAGGAGTGGCCAACACAGGTTGATAGACATCCTTTGAACAAGAACATGAGACATATGAAAGACTCAGGCAACATAAACTCAATGATGAAACTTTGAGATGCAGGAGGTATCAATCAAAATCTCCACAGTGACTGGAAGAGTAACCAGTTGGGGGAGTAAACTCTCTGTAACAAGCTCAACTTCCTAATTTCATGCTAAACCCAAAATTTTGATGACAAATAGACTCAACAATTTTGTGTTATGTTCAAAGGCGACATGACTACTGCCAATATAAGATAATATTCCCTTCCCTCCCATCTTTTTTTGTCTTTTCATTGTCAAATGAATGTTATGATACAGAGGAGAAAATGAGTGTCGCAAGTAAGAAAAACTAGTTCCAGCAGTGGAACATACCTATGTTCAATGCAAGGAGGTGCAATTCCATATCCAAGAATTATCCTACACTTTAGATTGGAATCTTGCATGCATCTCTACTCTATTTTCTTCTTCCTTCTTGAAAATGCATGCACTAACTTTTCCTTCCTTGGAATAATGCACACTTAATTCTTTGATTTTTTCTTTGAATATAGTTTCAGATTGCACATCTTTTGTGTCATAGACAACTTATATTGTTTTTCTCTTCACGATTGGCTTCAATGTCAATGAAAAGATTTTGTTTTTTGTCATCTGAATTCTTGCAATAAGTTGATTGCTTGGATATGTGTCCGAAATCACACAATGTTTATCTTACATGTAGATTGTGTACCCTTTTTGTAACAACTATCATGTGCTCATCAAATTATGTTTTAGGCCAGAAATATAATTTACATCATGTATAATTTTTTTCTCCCCTTGTTCAGTTAAAATATTAATATTTTCTTTACCTAAGACAATGACTTGGATATCTATTCCAAGTGTAAATTTAGTTCGTACTGACTCATCCAAAATAGAAAATAATTATAAGTTTCCTATCATGTGATTGCTACAACCTGAATCTAGATACCATATCTCACATGGACTTTCTTGAGCAACATTTCATTCAACTAGTGAGACTATAGGAATTTCTTCAGCGTGCACCATAACATCGGACTGGAGGGAGTATTTTCATTGTTTGACTAATCTTGACCTTGTTTGTTATGAGTACACTATCTATTCCTGCACTCATATCCATAATGTCCATACTTTTTATAGTAATGACACTGAACCTTTGATTTATCAAATATCTGATTACTTGGATGACTGTTATTTGGGTTTTTACCTCTTCCACCAGTATTTGTAGGACTGTTATTGTGTCCACCTCTAGAAGAACTCATTCCTCTGCCTCTAGAGTTATCTCTCCCCCTTCCTCTTCCACGACTTATAGATGACTACATGGAAAATTCATTTTCAAATGACATGTTTGATCTATTTAATTTGTGTTCATGGTTAATGAGGGAGGCTTGCAACTCATCTAGACTAAACTGACTCGGGTAATTGTTCTCTTCTAAAGTCAGAATAAGAGTATCAAATTTAGGAGGGAGACTCCTAAGTACCTTTTCAATAACCTTTCTATCCTCTATGGTTTTTCCATGAGACTTAATTTGATTTAGTGGGCCAATGACATGGGTGTAAAATGAATCCACTGAGTCTGAGTCCTTCATTGACAGATTTTCAAAATATCTTCTAAGAATTTGTAATTTTGAAGTCTTGACTTTATCCATATCTTAATAAGAAGTTTGTAATATGCCCCATGCTTCCTTGTCTTACTTTATTGATGCAACTCTTGGGAGTATTCTTTCATGCATGGCTTGATGTAACATTGCATTTCCATCCTTCTTCCTTTGATCTTTCAAAGCATCATTCTCATCTTGTGTGAGAGCACTGTATGTTTCCTGATCTATTGGTTCCACATAGACATTTTTTACTATCTCCCATACATCTTGACCCCAAAATACCTCCTTCATGGTCAAGAACCATAACTCATATTTTTTTCCCGTAAAAGTGGAAGGTTGCAGATTTGAAGTAGAAGCCACGATTCCACCTTACAATAGAGTTGTTTCTCTTGAAACTTACTTTGATTAAACTTTCTCTAATAAACCCGCTCTGATACCATATCTCAGATCTAGAGGGCACAAACTCACTCAGTGCGTCGCAGCTAACAAGACTGTGTGGTACAAAACTTTGTCGCTGAGTACTCAATACTTACTGCGCAGTTCCCATACTGCATGATATACTGTGCGGTGGGATAATAACATCAAACAAAATAATTTCTTGATAATGTGCTACTCTCGGCACATAAACTCATAGAAATACTTTCAGCGTAGATTCAAGAACACATAAACAAACTTAAGTTTGTGTAGAAACAAAGTGAATATATTTTTCATAATGTTTGAACACAACTGAAACTCATAAATACATCGTACCTAATACATTATGATCTTGGAAACCATGCGCGGTTACAAAATACAATTGGGAACCTTTATAATATAATATAAAGGTAACCAAGGAAAGATGCCACCGGCGCAGGTTATCAGTCTATGTTCAATTGTATTAAAGGTAGCGTTCATGGCTATACTTCAGCTCGCGAGAGGTAATCTGTAAGCATTCTTAGCAACACTGATCTTGAGCATTATGGAAACATTTTGCTTCAATGCATTTTCTTAGGTAGTGAATAATTTATTACCATTTTAATCTTATATGCAACGGGCATAACTTTTAATTCGATTGAACATGGAACCATAGCTATACTTCCACTAAGTTGTACTTTCTTAAGTTGATTTGTTGTTATTTCTCAAAACTTTATAATACCGTAAAATTAGAATGGTGTATAATTTTTTTCCAAGAATTTGGTAATAGTTTTGGGTATTTATTATCGTCTTAAAATTAGAATAAAGTTTAGTAATATGAAGCCTTAACCTTAAGTGTCTAGTAAATCTTATTATAGTTTTGTCAAAGATTTTTAGAGTGGTTGGATAGCATGTTTGTTATCCTCTCCACCTAGATTCAATTCTCATTAAAGTATAAACATGTTTACATGAAAAAAAAATAAAAAAATTGTAACTGATTTTCTTAAGTTGAAAGATATATACATAGTGGTTGACATTAACCTTGAATACTTCAAAATTCGTAGTACTTTTTTCATTCCTTCCGTCTTTGAGCTAGAGAATGCCCATATCAACAAAGATAAATCCAAGCTATCAATACAGCCATTTCTTAAAGAGCCAGACGACCAACCAGTTTAGTTTTAGTTTACAAGGTAGATGCATGCATTTTCCTGTCTTTTCGACATGGAGAGATGATTATTCCTACATTTTTTTTCTTACCACTCCGTGTATCTATACTTAATCAGTTTTGTATTCCAACTTTGGGACGAATCTACTCTCGTATAATCGATCAATCATACTCCCTTCATTTTTAACTTTGAAAGTTCCAAAAAAATTATCTTGGGATAATGGGTTTTTTTCGAACATAGTAAAATACAATATACTATGTGACTTGTGACTTTTACTCTCTTCCTAGCATTACAGGAACGCACGGGGAAAGAAACACTTAGGCACAAAGTGTTGAAGATCTCTAATCAACCGGGTTGTAGGGCATTTCCCTCCTATGGAAGCAAAAATGCTTTTCTGCGTGTATTTTTATTTGTCACTGATCCGAGAGAAATAGCTGCATCACTCGAATTTTAGTGCTCATTTTAAAGGTTGGGTGGTCTGCTTGATAATAGTAGATGTACTAATTGAAAGCCAATTTAAAGTTCCAATGTTTCATGGCTGAAAGCCATTAAAGCTGAAATTTCTTCTATTTTGATCTATTTAAAGTTTAAACTATAGGAATACAACATTCAAGTGCGAACGAAACCATCGACACCGACATATAACTCAGTCTTGAACTTCTTTATAGTGTTGACAAAGATGGAATGGTATGCGAATCCACGGTCTCTGAAATAACACCCAGGTAGGACTGCATCGAAGGAAACGCCTTTCATCCTTCCAGGTAACTATAAGTACAAGACGCTATTTAGCAGCTCGCAAGCGCTACTACCCTTATCGGTGTGGGCCATTGGCTTGTGCTCTTCACTAGTTATTGCATTATCTTGTGCATTTATTACTAACCAATAGGTTTGGCACCTAGAGGTTGATTTCTCACTGAAGTATTCTCTCCTGAGTTCCCGGTGATAAGTAGGCGGTATGTGCATCGACTATTAACTAACAGTGGAAGGTAGTCATCTTCCATTCAACCATTACCAATGTCAGAATAGGGTGTTAGAATATGCTAGTGCGCTTGTACATACTATTCCTACTTCGAATGGGTAAACCAAATGCAAACTAAGGATCTCACTATTCCTACTTTTATCACCATATTGATCCAACCAGTCCAACTCTTTGCTTCATTCCTTTGATAAGGCAAGTAGAGATTGAGACAAAGTGTATAAAAGGTGGTTAAAGGGATGGCTCCAAACAAAGAATTTGTAGGTGTTGAGTAAGGTAGGATTAAGTGGGGCTATCCAACACATAATCTATCATAGCATTGTTCAACTAGCAGAAAGGCATAGCAAGCGACGAAGATGGGTAATGCATTGAATGCATGGATACAGATGTATAGACTTGTTGGGAGTTGCTAATGAACTTTTTAATATTGTTAGTACTTCAAATATGTCTTTAATGCTGTCTTTAAACCATTATTGTTGGCGTTGCCAGGATCTAAGAATTAAGTCTATGTCAAGTAGATATACACCCCAAAAAGGTTTTAGTCATTTCTCTTACATCTCATATATATAGAGAGTGTATATATACCAAATAAAAAAATTATACATCTCATATATATATATAAAGTATATATACCAAATAAAATTATATATATATATAAAATATATACGCTAGTCTCATGGATCAACATGGCCAACTCGGTATAATTATCAACGGAGGGATCTTGTCCTATAGAATAATGCTAAGTCAATACACGCTAATCTCGTTGATAAACATGGCCGACTCACTATAATTATCAACGTTACGAAGAATTTGATACCCTGCTTTAGACTATCGTTTTTACAACTTAGTATGACCATCTACCTCATAGTCTTACCCCATATAGACAAATAAACATATGAAAGAGGCAAACTAGTGCATACTATTGGTTTCAAGAATAGGTATTGAGTACAGACCTCCCGTTTGTAGCCCGTGCAAGTTTGCACCTCACACTAGCCTCCATGGCCCCATAGAAGTATGTGATATGTACGATGTTGGCTCAATTGCAGCTATTCTAACTACTTGATAGCCAAATAACTATCAATTTATTGAATGCATTGCAATGAGGACAGTATGTGTATCTTTCATCTTTTGTTACATCTCGTCTTGCAATGCACAATGGAGAAATAAAGCAATAAGCTCAATTGCACTTTTCAAAACTGATGTTGAAATAATTTTTTAGGTTTTAATACTTGTCGTCCTTTATGTTGACTATGGGAAGGACATGTCACAGACTTTGCCTGAGCTGTTAGAATTGTGTAAATAAGTTGTTTATTTTACAATATAAAGAGAAAACAGTCCTTGATATTATGGAATTTTAGGTTTATGGCTTTTCCTTGTCCAAGTTGATATTGAAACTGAAGACAAGAAAGGGTTTCCCATCAAGGCACTAAACTCTAAAGTATAGAAACACGTTTCTCTTGTTTTCATAGACAGAACAAAGAATCAAGTGCAGGGTTTACATGTCTTCTTTTTGCATTGGCTGCCGAATGTTTAGAATTTTAATATGACAACTTTTTTAATGTTTTCACAATACATATGGTATATTTTATAATTAGTTCATAATTAATTAAATAAAATGTTAACTTTAATAAATTTGATAATCAAGTTTTAAAAATATTGTGCTTTGTTCAATCTGAATTTATGTTTCACATTAAATTGTTCTCCTGGAAGACTACAAATCTATACTTTCTCTTAGCTTATCCAAAGTAGCTTTGAAACCAACATGTTTCAATGAAGCTATCTCATTTCTCACAAATATAGTGGTAGAAAAGAAAGATAACCTTCTGCTTGCATTTGCAAATGGATAGCTTGACTCGTTTTTTAAATACAAAAGAGTGTCACGTTACCATTCAATATATGACATTTCATCATTGATTTAGTTTATTTATATGCCCAAGTTTCGATTTTCTGAATTGAAAATCATTTTAGACACGTTTTCTATCTTCTTGGACCAACTTGAGGCACGTGAATCAATGCCCTTTTAAAAGTGTGCATTGTGATCCATGAACCTATGTTTGTAGTAGAATTGATCATGACAGTGAGAAAATCAGAAAATCACCAATAGAGTTAATCACATTTATGGTCAGTGTCTAAACCTGTCGTTGTAAATCACAAAGTAGTTCAAATATTGCACATGTTTTGTTTTTAATCTCCGTTTCTTTCTATAGGAAACCATCATGTATTTGGCACAAGCACCCCCATGATTGTGACATATCATAGACAAAAAAAAATCAATATTTGAATAGGTTCTTATATCATCCTACAAGATGCAATCATACTCACCGCACCCTGTGTCCCTACAACCTCCTTTACAAATCAAACTGATGCCGTCCATGTGGTTGAAAAAATAAAAATATGTTCACAGTTGCATATGATAATATGTACTCATCCCTGGAATAACAATTAGAACTATTCTTGAAACCTTAATGTTTGTAACGTCCAAAATCCGAGTACAGTGTATTGTTTGTGATGATTGTCCTAGTCCAGTGTCGTGTTGACTTGGATTTAATGTTGCATGTTTAGTATCCTAGGTTGGTTTCTAAACTGAATATTACTTTTAATATTGTTTTGTAGTTGTTTTTTTATGTTATTTAGTTCTTTTATGTGTTAATATGATATTTAAAGTGGATATTACTTTTTATATTGTTTTGTAGTTGATTTCTATATTATATATTATTTAGTTCCTTTATGTGTTAATATGATATTTAATATTGTTTTGCAGCTGTTTTCTATATTATTTATTTCCTTTAACATTATGATATTTAATCTATTGACAATTAGGAATTTATAAGCTAAGAATTCATGAAGAAATAGTATTTGTTAAAATGCATCAACATACATCTACTATAACCCTAATTTTTTTGAAATCAAAATATTTTAAAACTCACTGTGCAACCATAAAGCATGTAGCATCGAGAGGAATGTTGTAGGAAGAAGTGTTTGGTAGGGTGCAGCCAGCCATTGTTGGCATGCTGCGAGAATAAAAGCAACATTGTCAGACTGACAAAATCAATTTCAGAAAGGTCAAATTACTTTAAAGGAAAGGAAAAAGCAGAAAGAGATTTGTGGCTATCTGCAAAGATCAACATACTGAGCCTTTCATTTATTCCATAGTTTGCAAAAGGTATCGCAAAATATATTAGATGCACGTCAAAATCAAAATAATGGAATTAATTGATAAGGTATTATAAAAATCTGAAATTGTATACTCTCCAAGAAATTACGTTTTACCATTTTCTTCCTTTGATTAATACGTAATTGACACTGACAAAGAATAAACTATGAGATTAGTTTGTATGGAAAACTATATTGTTTAAAACAACTGAGATAAAATTCAAGCATTGGAATTAGAATGTCTAAAAAGTTTAAATCCAGGTACCCGTTGTCTGATTGTGTGTGTTCGAGATTTGTTTCCATATCAATAGGATTTTGGTAAGGCATGTCTCAGATTTTGCAAAAGACTGAATATTGAATATTTAAAATTAGATCAACATATGTTTTTTCAGAGAATCCAAAGAACATATGAGATAGACAAGAATGAAGAAAACTATTCTCAACAAAAGCATAGCATGGGGAAATAAATCTTTTAATTATTGGTAGACTATTCAGGGGAATACCAAAGTTGCAATCCCTGTATCTTTACCTTTGCATTTTTAGGCGGATAGGCGTAATAACCTCTTATAATTGGGGGTGGACCATGAAGAGTCTCATGTACTATATTCATGGTAGGCCATGGCAAGTGTATGTTCCGATTAAAAGATTCGTCGTAGTTAAAAATGGTGATTTAAAAACTAAGAAAAAATGATAAAAACGCTTGATTTACAGTTTTTACGCTTAGATGGTCGACGTGTGCTAACTGTTTGGCTTTCCGATTTTCAGGGTGGTTGGTGCGCAGCGGTTGTAAACGTTGTTGTCTGGCATTCTTCGGTGAGGCGAGCGGCGCGGGAGACTTGGTGGGGTGGCAGTTGTAAACATTCTCTGTCATTCAGGCAGTGTGGCAGCTGTAAATGTTGTCCTTAAACTTTCTTTGGTATGGCACTCCAATGAAGATGGAAGTGATGGTATATTATGCACTCCTCCCTATGCACATCCACATCAATTGTGTTCGTTGATTTTGATTAAATTCTAGCAAGTCTTGTTGCAATGCAGGTGGCGCCTGCGGGTATGGCAAACCCGAAGGCTGTTGCCCGTGGTACAAGGTAACCGATGACTGCAAAGACTCAGATAAGTATCGGTCATTTGAGACTACAGGTTAAGTGCATGGAGAAAGGCTTATGCTCTCAAGTTCTTGTAACTGTCGTGATAACTGACAAATGCCCGGATACTGTGCGTTATGTAGAACGATCTCAGTGGAGCTTTGTTTGGTCGTATGGCACTCCCACTTCTTTACAGATGGTAATACACAATCATAGCAAGTTTAGTGAAATGATTAAACTTTAATCATTCTGCTGCTAATTTCGTAACTTGATTAGGTTAGGTTTTGAATTGCATGAAATATTAATATACGCAGAGTTATATATGTGGATGGAAATGAGAAATATATGAAGAGTATTGAAGACATTATTCTCTATGCAAATCATAATACTAGGTAGGTTAACGATTACTTAGTTCGAGAGATCCACAATGCCGTGAGGACATACTGAGACAGTTGTTCACGAAGATTTCTAAGGGGTGCGCAATAAGCCAAGGTCCTTATTCCTTAGAAGCCTTTAGTCTCTCACAAGGTTGCACGAATCGAGTGCTGACTCCAGGGGTTGGAAAACTATCAAAACCAATCAAAGGCGAGTGGCACCCTTGGAGCATCGAGTGTGTCTTGAAAGCAACATTGTGTAATTAAAATATTGAATCAAAGGCGAGTGACACCCTTGGAGCAGGGTATGCGTCTTGAAGGGCACGTCGTAGAATTAAAACTTGAGTCAATGAATCTAGGTGGCCTATAAAATCTTTAAGCATTTCTGGCTTTAATTAATTAATGAATTAAGGATTTAATTAATTAATTGTGAATCCCCAAATGAAAATTTAAGACTGCAAAATGTATGCTAAGTGGGTAAGAAGACTAAAACTAATTATTAATTAAATAACATAGGAAAGAGGCAAGTCAATTCAAGAAATTAAGAAATATGGCATAGTTCTAAAGAATTAATATAATACATGTGTGCAGAAAATACCTANAAAAAAAAAAAAAAAAAACACGAAACAATAAGTGCACGCATTGAAGGGAATCTAGAGTCTAAACTACCACTAGTTTAACTAGGAGAAGACTCATATTTTAACTCAACTCAGAATTAGTAAGGTGTCAGTCATTAATTCGAAAAAAGGGGAATAAAGAGACAGCTAGGAGTGAGTTTATGAGCGTTTTTAGGATGGGTGAGGGAAATTGAATTTTATTAAAATAAAATGTGGATTTATTTGTGCAAATTGGGGAAAGGGTGACAACTGTGTGGGGGGGATAATTCTTAATTAATTTTTAAAAGGTGAATTAAATGTGAAAGTGGCAAGGTGTCATTAAGAAAATTCTATAAAACAAATGGAGGGGATGAGTAATGGGGGGAGACGGGTTATAAGTAAAGTTACGCTGCATAACTTTTGCATTGGTTTTACTTGTGAAAGTTGGGATACCTAGTTTGAGAGAGAGTGGTGGCTCTACCTTGCGAGGCGAGCTGAGAGCTAAAGGATTTCTAGTCGTGTGTGTACGTGGTCCCTTTGCGGCTTGGGGGGATAAGGAGAAAGAAGAGTACCCATAGCGTTGGTTGAGAGATACCGATGACGTGTTGGTTAGCAAGAAAGGAGCATTGCATATGTTCAGTCGAGGATCAAGTGCAACTTCCATTACTTGTCCGCTGATTCGGCATTCATACCTCCTCGCCATGTTTGATAGTGTTCACTCTGTCATGTTATTTGCCTTTGTATTTCATTTAAATTATTTCTAGCAAATAAAACTGAGCTAAATTATTCTTCTCTCATATTCCCAAACATTGAATTGCATCTCGTTGTGAAATGTCATTCAAATCCAAATTTCCCCTTCTGCTTGAGTAGATTAGTTTTGTTGAAATGGATTTGGTTATGAGTGTTAAGCGAATAGAATTCCATCTATATGATTGCGAGAATGTCCTTAAGATCCACCTTTTCTTAGTGCTTAAGTAAAATTGAATGACCTAATTTGATTTCCCAACAGTTTAGTTGCATTCTCGTTTTGTTTTAGTTAAGGAAATGCGATAGACAAATATGGATCCTTCAAGAATATTGTGAGATCTGGTCTTTTCCTCCCCACATAAGTTATATTCTAATATTTAAGTTCATATGTGTATATTGTTGTAATTTCTCTAAGCTTTATTGTATACCTCGACTTATTCCTTCAAGAATATGTGTGGTAGCATAGGTAGGTACCTTTCTTAGAATGAGAGGAAGCGTGTGGACGTTCCCTCTTTGAAAAAATTTACCTGTAAAATGATCCACAAATCGCATATATTACCTGGAAAATTTTACCTCCCTTGAATCTTACCTTTCAACATTCACGCCTGATTACTTTACCTTGAAGTGGGTCATCTGAGTACCCATGTTGTAGATCGCAAGGCATTTTATCATTGGAATTCCAATACACAAACTAAGGGGAAATATTCCTCTCGAATTTTCCTTGTTACATTGACACACGTTGAACAAGGTCAGATATCTTTGTTTTGGGCGTGAAATGCCCCTTGCCTCCCCAACATTTTGAGCTACCTCCCAACGCTATTCAGACCTATCTTACCATTTTTTCTTAAAGCGGACGCTCTTCCAATGGGTTGAAACGAGTTCCCTCTCCCCTGGCGTTTTCCCAAAAGATTTATTTTTCAGAGCTTTACAGAGAGCTCATTTTCAAATAGCGAGTTCCTGCAAAGTTTTCCTTTCTTCCAGAAATATTAACGAGCTCCCTCCCCTACTCAATTCCTTCATAGGGTTTGTCTTCATTTAATACCTACTCTACTATCAAGCAATTTGATTGCTTCCCCTTTTTATTGCGCCTTCACTGTCAAGGAATATTGTAGCAGATTTCCTTCTGATGTCCCACTTCTAGGAAATAGTAAATGAGCCCTTATTAGATTCATAATGAAGAAAAGAGCAGAAACATAATGGAAATAATAGAAGCAATCAAGAAACCATAATAAACGGAGATAACTAAACAATGGCAGAAAAGGCATACTCTATTCATCAATGCTTCTATAAATAATCATGTACATAGATGTACATATATAATACAAAAGACCATAACTGTCATGTAACTGTATAACAGTTAGGTTAACTTAACTAACCAATTAACTTATGATTAGTGTTTTAACATCCCCCCTTAATCAAAAGTTTGTTCTTGCCTGAAAAACTTCCACTACTTCACAATCACATGTGTCAAGCGAATATTTAGAGGGGTGGCTGAAGATGCTCTCTGAACTCTAAAAAAAATAGCAGAAGTTGATGTCTTCTACTAAATTGGTGATTTAAGGATGACCACAAACTCATTTGGTGGTTTCGAGATGACAACAAACCAATCTGGTGGTTTCGAGATGACCACAAACCGAATGTCTAGCAAAAGATGATTTATTCTACTAAATGGCATGGTTTTAAGTTGACCATAAACTAACAAGAGCTCAAAGCTCAAAAATATGAAAATGTAACAAGCAAAACTTTATGTCTTCTGCTCAATTGGTGGTTTTAAGCTGACCACAAACTATCAAGAATAATATGTTCAAGAACAAGATTGCATACCAGGAACTAGGTTGCATACCTGATCATCTGTTCATAGGCTCTAAATCAAAATTGGAACCTGACTCGAAATCAAACTTAGAACCTAACTCAACTAGATTTCCCCCCTATCAGGGACAAGTAGTCCCAATTCCATTGACCGTCATTCGTAAGTATGGCCAAGAAGAGATCCAACACATCAAACTGTCTTCCGGCGGAGTCTAAAGACTCGATCTTCAACTCAGAAGACTACATCAACTGGACCTTGATCATACCCTAAATCAACAAATCTTGAAAAACATTCATGTCCATCAACTGTAGAAATATCTCCAATCAAGTACGATTGTACTTGTGTATAAATACGGTGATAAGACTGCTCCAATAAATTGGCTTCCAAACACCAATGCCAATTCCCTAACCATTCAAAATGAAGCTATTTCCACTTATGCTTTTGGCACCTTACTAAGGGATTATTTGTCTTCCCACAAAATTTGCATGGGTGAAGATCAAAACAGTTCGACTTATCATGGCCAAACCGGTGACAGTGTTTGCACTGTACAGGTTCTTTATCCGACCAATTAACAACATCATCATCAGCTATATCCTGCACCTGTTCCTTACCAATATCCACAAGCTCTGTCATCTTATCATCATTCAAAAAACCTCCACTCACAAAGAAAACAGGTTCACTATAATTAGGAATATGAAAAAGGTTGTTAGCATCATTTTCATATCCTAGTCCATATCGGTTTCGTTTAAATCGTAATTCTTCCCATGGTCAAAAAATACATTTATCCGCAACTTTTTCTGACATAGGGACTTCATCTAACTGATCTTCATGTTTATGACTTTCATTACTAGTCAACTGAGCGTCTTCATTCTCATCCTTGATGTCATTAAAATCACATTGTTGGTGTCGAAGCAAACTTAACTCATCATGTCTATGACTTTGATTAGTAGTCAACTGAGCATCCTCATTCTCATCCTTGATGTCATTAAAATCACATTGTTGGTGTCGAAGAAAACTTAACTCATCAGAAAACAACTTGTTTTGATGTTTGAACATGTCAATCTTCTTATGTGTTACTTGTAAACAAGTAATCATTGTACTAAGAGTGCACTTGTTTATTGCAATTGTAGATTTCGTAGTCGAGTTAATTAATTTGTGCAATATTGTAAATATTTCTTCAATTCTTACCATTTTTTTTGTATGTAGATGCCACAAAGTTCAATTATGTATCTTGTTGTGCATGCGGAGAGCAATCATTCCTTGTATGAATGCTTCTAAAAAACTACAGGATCTGTATCCTGTTGTGCATGCCAAGAGCAATCGTTCATTGAATGCTACCAAAAACTACAGGATAACGAATGTAACCAATGACTTAGATGCACACACAGATCCTAAGATAGACCCCCTTATTCAATTTCGGGTGGGTCAAAGAAGACTCCTTATAACTTCCAAAAACTCCTTATAACACCTTTACAAAAAGTCTTCAAATAAATAACAAACCCTTATAACTGCAATTACAAACAATTTTGCATTTTCAAGCATTTTTATAACTCCTTAAATCCACTTATTACTCCAAATAATTTTTCCCAAAACACATACCTCCACCACTTAAGTGATTCTTGATTTTTTTATTTTTTATTTTTCTAGTATAAATTTTGCAATCACTTACTAAAAATTATCTCATAGATGCCACTCATAATGAGAGGAGGGTCCATCAGATTGTTGGATTATCATAGAGAATAAAGTACCCTAAAGTATCTAAATGTATATTCTCATCATTATGTTGTCCTTAGAATAATGTGCACACCACTCTAATTTTTCCAACTTTCAAACAGTATGTAGTATTTTAAAAAATCTTTTGCATTTGACCTCTATTAAACTGACCCAAATCTCTGCCTTTTTACTATCAAATCATCTTCAACTCTTAGAAAATCGGGTGAGATCTATTTTGTACAAAGCAATTCATTAAATGAACCCGTGTATACATCTTAGCAAATCGCACGTCGCTTCTTTTAAACTTCACGCAGTTCTGAATCCACACGTAGATCGCTTATTTAAAACTTCATGCAGTTCTGAAACCACACTCAAATTCTTTGATGTGTCATTCATTTCCATCCCACGATATTCACTTCCAACTGTGTGCCATATCTTTTGCGCTTTCTTCACCATGAATTTATCTCAGATGTTTTATCAAATAGTATAGATATCGAGCTATTCTGTTAAGCGAAGAAACCCTTAACATAAATGGAACTATAAACTACATTATTATGGGTATAGAGCGAAGGCAGATCTCTGCAAACCCCAGTCTTCGGAAAAGAGGACAAGGGACAAGGGATTTTCGGTGGTGTATGGAAGCAGATGGGAATGGTGATTTCACTGTCGGTTGCCATCTCAACATCAAAACCACTTTGGGAGACGAATTTGAGGCCAAAGTAATCACATTTGATAAACATTCGAATATTGTTGTTCTTTAAGAATCTGCAGGTAATGGGCCATGAACATTCTTCCATAGGCTTCTAGCGGCTCCAACTCTTTTGGAAACACCTATGTGTATGGAAACATAAAACCGAGCACTTGTAGACTGGCTTCTTTTACCAGCAATACCAGCTCTTTTCAAATATGCCCTTCAAAATTAAAGTTGTTAACCGGAACTTATGAAGATTCGCAATAGTCTGCGCTTTCCTTTGCAGCTTGCAGCAACAAGATATGGTATTCAAAATCTCCAGTTGGAGAGGTTTTCTTAAACTAAAAAAAATATTATATATATAGGAGTAAAGTCAGATAATGATGAATCGAAACTCAGGAAAATTAAAATCAAAACTTAGGTACAAGTAGATGAAAATCGTAATTCAGGCAAGCCTCTAAGATCATCTACATGCTCTCATACCATTGTTAGATTCATAATGAAGAAAAGAGCAGAAATATAATGGAAATAATAGAAGCAATCAAAAAACCATGATAAATGGAGATAACTAAACAATGGAAGAAAAGACATACTCTATTCATCAATACTTCTGTAAATAATCATGTACATAGATGTACATATATAATACAAAAGACCATAATTGTTATGTAACTGTATAGTAGTTAGGTTAACTTAACTAACCAATTAACTTATGATTAGTGTTTTAACAGCCCTCCCTACAAAATTTTACCTAGAAAAATTCTAATGTCAATCCCTCATAACGCTCCCTTTCTCTGACTTGACGGTACCTTCTTGACTTGCGAGTTTTAGAAAGAAATTGGTTGATTTATTTTAAGTTTTAATGAGGAAGTATCACCTTATGGAGTCTGGGATATTAAGTTAATAGTAACCTGAAATCTTATTGATTTAAATATTATTTAGTTATCAAGAATTTATGGCCTGACCTTCCTTTAGATATCTAGGAACTTATGTCATTTTTTTATATAAGAATACTCACCTATATTGATGATTATTACGATGAGATGTAGTGTGGAAGAAAAGTGTAAATGTTAAATTTAGGCATTTTAATAGTCTTCCATGTTTCTTTATAAGAGGAACTTTTAAATCAAGATGTCATATATTCATAATTATTATATCCTTTCTTAAGTTGATCATTGGTACCTACTATCAATTGGTAAGGTAAAATTGTCCTCTTGGAGGGGTATTGGATTTAAGAATTTACTTAATATAAGTGGTCATTCTTAAAGTAAGTAGACTCTTGGAAATATTTATCAATAAAGTTATTCCCCTCATAGGGCGATGCTTACTATTTTTCATGTTGATTGATTTAGTAACTAGAATACTCTCACTCCATTAACTAGGTGAATATAGGATGGTTTTAAGTATTTATATTCTCTTGCGCGATGAAGAATTGATGGTTATTATGATGTCTAATATAGTATTGAATTCAATTTAGGATTGGATAACTAGAGCACTCTTGAGCCATTAATACTGCAATATATAATTGGGTTATGTGATTGGACTTCTTGTGCAATGAATGAAATTAATGATTACTCTTACGCCTTTAATTATGTTGACCTATGATTGTCTAGAAATTAGTTTACTCTTGCGCATTTATACAAGGTTGATTTATGAGTGTTTTAGTAATCAATTCACTCTTGTGCCACTAATAATGTTAATGAATAAATGATTGAGTGATCGATTACCCTTGCGCCATGGATTATGATGTTGATTAAGTAATTAGATTGATTTGTGCTATGGAATAATGATGATGTGTAAATGATTAAGTTATTAGATTATTCACGTGCATTGAATAATGTTGATGTGTGTTTAATTAAGTGATTAGAATACTCTTGCACCTTGAATAATTGATGTTTAAGATTGATTGATTGATTTAGTTGTTGTCGTCTTGATTGTATTAGCGAGATTAGACACCTCCTTATTCCTCAGAACAGTCGCCAGCCCCGAGACCTTAAATGGTCAAAATCAATCAGATGAATCATGGGCTTGAGCATTGTTTATGTGTCTTGGAGGTCCTAACCATGTAGGATAGGTTGGGTAGGTAGTTATTTTAATGTTCAGTGACATGATTGATATTTATGTATACTTTGTTTACGTTAATTATGATGTGCAAAACTACGCCACTATATATGTGTGTGTGTGTGTGTGGATCGTTTGTCTCTAATTTTCATGTTATTGCGTGGACTTGTGTCATTACGGATTTCATTGATGCATCGCTTGTAGTTCTTTAATTATGATGTTGTGTTGATTATAGTTGCTACAAATTGTGTTGAAATTAATTTCCTAATGCATTGAGATATACAAAAAAAAAATATTACCTATTGTGCTTCGCTATTCCCAGTCATAACGGAGGGGTCATTACAATGTTCAGAGTAAATGGTTTTCTCACATTTTGACATACATCAAAGATTTTATATCATTTTGAATTCCTCGAGGGTTATGCTGGATTGAAACATTCCACAAATTTTTTGTGGCATTGTGACATTGAACTTTATTAACTTATGTTGAATTACGACATTCCTCAATGGTTATGTCACATTGTGATATTCATTAAGAGTTTTTTCATACAACGACATTCCTTAATGGTTATTTAATAGTTTGATATTCTTGAATGGCTATTATGCATTGTGATATTCATCTTGGTCGACTTATATGGAACTACTACATTCCTCAATAGTTTTTTCACATTGTAATATGCATCGAGGATGTTGTAAAAATTTGTATGTTCCTTAATGGATATGTCACATTGTTACGTTCATGTAAGTAGACTTATGTCAATTTGCAATGTTCTTGAAGGGTTATGTCACATTACAATGTCCATGAAAATATATGTTGAATTTTAATGTTTGTCAATGGTTGAATTTCCATGCTCCTCTACGATTATGTCATAATGTGATGTTCTTCAAGGGTTATGTTAGATTGTCATTTTCCTTAATGGTTATTTCATATTGACTTAGGATACCTATGATTCACTTTGTTTGACCATAATTGGCCATGGTTAGCCATGTTTGACAATTTTGATTATACTTAACCATAATTAAATATTTTGATGTTTCATTTTAATGTTCATATTTGTTGACTTATGTCAAACTACTACATTCCCTAATGGTTATGTTGCATTGCAGTGTTCTACAACATTATGATAGCTTGTGACATTCCTTAAGGGTTATTCTTAACCATAGTTCACTATGGTAATGTTGCATTATGACATTAATTATGGTATCTTCTTATGTCAATTTTGTATGTTCCTCTATGGTTGTGTCCCATTTTGACAGCCATCAAGAATTTTGTCACAGTGCAATTTTCGTTAAGGGTTATGCTAGATTGTGATGTTCCATAATGGTTTTATCACATTGTCACATTAAAATTTCTTGAATTATGTTGAACTACTACATTCATTAACGATTATGTCACATTGCAATGTTTAATAGGGTTAGGTCAACATGCTCCATTTGTTAAAGGTTATGATTTAGTGAAATATTCTTAAATTTGGTTAAGATGCATTGTCATATTCATATTGGTCAACTTATATGGAATTGCAGTTTTCCTCAATCCTTACGTCTCATTGCAATATTTAGGAAGGTTCATGTTAAATTTGTGATGCTCCTTAACAGATATGTCACATAGCAACATCCATATAGGGGGACTTATGTTGAATTTCACTATTCTTGAAGGGTTTTGTCTCGTTGCAACATTCATGAAAGAATATGTTGGATTGTGATGTTTCTCAATGGTTTTGTAGCAATATGACATTCATGTTAGTTGAATTATATCAATTGACTATGTTTCTCAATGGTTATGTTGTAGCGCATTGTTCCTAAGGTTATATTATGACATTCCTCAATCGTTATTTCATATTGCAATGTTTATCATGATTGGATTTTTTAGATCATGAATGTATCTAGTTGGGAAATGGGCATGATTCACTATTGTTGACTTTTGTTGATTATGATTTACCATGGTCAACTATGTTGGAGTATGGTGAAACACTATTCACTTTTATTGAATATAATTAACTAAGATAGACCATGGTTCACCATATCACACATGGTTGACTATAGTTTACCATGGCTGACTATGGTTGATGATGATTATGTCACAATAGTTATGTTCATCTTTGTAGACTTATGTCAAATTACTACATTCCTCAATGTTATAGTTGTATTTTGATGTCCATCGAGGGTTATGTTGCATTCTTATGTTCGTCAAGGGTTATGTTCAATTGCGACGTTCCCCAATGACTATGTTGCATTGTGACATTCATCTTCATTGTCTTGTTGAATTTTTGCGTTCCTGAATGGTTTCATCACATTGTGATGTTCCTGGAAGGTTATTTCACCTTGCAATAGTCCAAAATCATTATGTTTTTTTTCTATGTCTCCCAATGGTTATGATGCATTGTGATATTCATCATGTTCAAATTATGTGGAATTGTTATGTTCCTTGATAATTATGTGACATTGTGAGGTGCATCAAGAGTTACGCGAATTTTTTTATGTTCCTTATTAGTTATGCCACATTGATATGTTCATCTTGTTGGAATTATGTTTAATTGAAATGGCCTTAATGGTATTATTATATTAAGATGTTTCTAAAAGGGCCAAATGAATAAAGAATAAAAAATAAGAATCGTTATGTTGAAACATGATGTTCCTAAAAGGTTATATGCAATAGCTCACTTTAACACTTGATAATATTCACGTATTATTAAGAATGCTCAGAAAATCCACAGTGTTCATTTTGAGTAATCTACATTTTAGATCTCCAATAAAATTCATTATCATGACAAAATTGGAAAGTAAGAGAAGATGGTTATCTAGTAATAAATACATCAAGAGCAGAGATGAGAACCATACAAATATAATAACGTCTTATTTTAAGAGAGAAAAAAACCATAAAAAACTAAAAACTACAAAAAAAATAAAAATA
>ML806264.1:61326-84854 GCA_009831015.1 Picea engelmannii
ATATATATATATATATATATATATAAAAGACCAACACAAAGATATACAAAAATAATATAAAAAGTTAATAGTATAAATTTTGATGATAATAGTATGATTAAAAGAGTAAATAGTATTATTATTAATAATAGTAGAATAGTACACAATATTTTTAATAATGAATTAATAGTCCTAATAAATAATAATAGAGTAGTATATATAATGGAATAGTATGGTTACATAATATATTGTTATTCTTTATTAGAATTGATAATAATATTATTATTTACAAGGTTGTTTTTAATAATATTATTGATAGTGTAAATAGTATTGGTGATATTTGAATGTTACTTTCAATTAAAATTGTTCCCGAGGTGTAGGATAGTTGGTGATGGAGTGTGTTCTTAAGGCATTTCGTGATGTTAAAGACAATCGTTCGAAACCTATGGGGACAAAAATTCCATCCATGTTAAGGGTTGGTGTGGCTTAGGTCGGGTGTGATCCTTGGGTGATTTTGACGACTTAGACACCCCCGAGTCAGAGTTTCTTAGCCACAAGATAGTCCCACATGTAACAGACAAACTAGTAAACAAAAAAAAAGATAGTACTATTAAAATTGTTAATAATATTATTATTTACAAGGTTTTTGTTAATAGTATTATTAATAATAGATTTTGTTTTTTTAAGTAAAAAGAGGGAAGTTCCTGCTATATTAAGTAGAAAAAAACACAGTTGCTCCTGGACTGCCCACCGTTCCGCCGCATAAGCAGAAACCAAAATAGAGTTATCCCTTATCCAAAATAGACTAGTTTGCCAATAATCCTGCCTCGAGGAAACTAGGATTGATGGTGTGTCATTCTCTTAACTATGCCTAGTGTCTTATAGGAATTAACTAGAATCTTACATAAAACAATAAGAAAGAGACTGGAAATTTTGAACAGGAGCATAACTATTACACGGTGGCATCTGAGGTGTTGTCTGTATCCTGAGCATGTTCCTTGGATGGAATGACAAAGTGGTGTAAGCAGGTTGGGCATCTTTGTCCTGGTGGCGTATTGGAGAAGGAATCAAAGAGCATGTCCACACGCTGACCCATGAGGGTGCCACGGTAAACATAGTACGCCATCTGGCTTTGTAAATCAAAAAGAAAATTAAGAAGGTCCAGATGGAGGAGAGGTGGTGTAACACACCATTGAGTTTGCATGGATTAGATGGGAGGTGGAATGAAGATTGTGCCACCTTCCCTTGATGCATCGCCCAAAGGAATTTCCACTAGCTTGCTTGATGCTTCTTCCACTGGTTCACTTGAGTCTTCTTTCCCGGGCCGCTTCAGGTCTTCTTCCTCCTCAACTCTTCAATTGTTGTCATCTAAGGCGGCTTCAACACCTGTGTCTTCTCCCTGAGAGGCCATGTATGTTGGAGTCTCCTCCTCAATGTAGAAGGTGGAGAATTCTTCCTGTGTCACCTCAGTCTTACCGCCATGAGGTTTCTTGGTTCCAGGAAAGGAGTCTCCCACTCGAAAATCACTTGGTGGGTCCCAATTTTCCGACACCATGAAAAGGAATAGCTCTAGAGGATCCTGAAGTGGATCCTCTGGGATTTCCTCTTTGATGTATGCCATTCGTGGCTCCATGATATCTGTTGCAACCGGAGGCACTTCAAGCTCAATTTCTCTGCGTTGGAGTTGGGTCCGAGCAATGGAGAGTGCTCTTTCAATTTTTTCTAGGCGCTTCTGTCAAGCGGTAAAGGCATGCCAGGCTGAGCCATGACAAGGATTCCCTCATTCTTGAGGCATCGAGGTAGAGAAACAGGTAGGAGTTGTGCAAAAGGCAGGAGGATGGCTGCTCTGAAGCTTCCAGCTACAGAGCTGGTGCAAAATGAACATGCTAGTTCAGAATGAACATGAAATGGAGGAAGACATGTCTCGGGTGCGCTAATATCAGGAGGGTCGATGGGACGTTCGACGCCATTAAGTCCACTGCTTGGATGAGTGATATAGCTGGATTGCTTGCGCGAGGGGTGAGTCCTATTTCAGGTGGGCGATAGCTGGAGCCAGATCCCATCCTTAAGGCTAAGGGGATGGGAGTCGACCGAACTCATTTATGGCCAGGCCTGTCTCCACGCCATGTGTCTCAGATGTTCTACATGGCACCCCATCTGGGGCTAATAGATTGTTATTCTTTATTAGAATTGTTAATAATATTATTATTTAAAAGTTTTTTTTTAATAGTATTAATAGTGTAAATATTATTAGTGGTATTCTAATGTTATTATAATATAATTTTTAATAGTAATTTTTTTTTTGTAAGTTAGGAAAATATATTGAAGCCTTCTAAAGTGTTAAAGTTACAGTTGGAGAAATAGTCCAGGAGACTGTGGCAACATCGCCCTGGTGGGAAACCAATGCTGCCACATGGTCGTAGAGTTCCCAATTGTCCATGCAAATAACAAAAGCTGTAAAAAACATAACTATGCTAAGCCTAGAAGCTAGGATGCCACGCAGGGCTTGAACCCAGTAAATTAATTTATCTGGAAACATCAGAAAACCAGTTAAAATTGAGAGCATTGGGATCATCTGAAGCTGGGGTCTGGCACATGTTATTTATGTTGGTCTTACACAATGTCCTTGACTGGAATCCCTGTGTCTGGGGTGGTATGCTAGAGAGCATGAAGAAGAGACTCTAGTTTCTCCTCGCGACAAACCCGACGTTCATCCCTATGCAACAACTCCTTGATATCACCCTTGACATCCATGATTGAGATCAGGATGAAATCCATAGAACTATTCAAATTCACGAGCCCATCACATCGAGAAAAAGCTAGAGGAGGTGAAGGGGTGGTGGAGCATCAAAAGAAGAAGGGGGGGAGGCGGAAAAAGGGAGAGGGTAGGAGGAAGAAGAGAGAGGAGTAGTCGGACTGGGGGGAGCGGAGGGAGGAGGGGGATGGGGTGGATGCTGGTGGATGTGTGGTGGCTCTGGGATGAGCTTAGGAGAGAAACCGAGGGAATTTCCAAATCTATCGAACCCCTCGAATTTGCATTCAAATGGAGAGGAAAAAGGAGGGAGTTTCGGAGTGGTGGCACGATCAGGAGGGAGATCCAGAGTGGAGGCATGGATAGGTTCAAGGGGGAGTTCTGGAGTGGAGGCATGGATAGGAACCTAAGGCAAGTTCTGAGGAGATTTCTTGCTATGACCCTTTGAGCCTCGACCTCTCGCAACATACAAAGCTACCCCACTCTTTGACTTACCTCATTGTCGCAGCATTGAGAATAAGACCAGGAGAGGAGGGGAGGAAATGAGCTAGAGGTGGAGCAGAAGGAAGAGCTTGAAGCAAAGGTGGAGTGGAGAGATAATCTCAAACTAGAGACGAATAGAAACTTAGACTAGTGAGTGACTGTGAGGAGCGGGAGGTAGATAATGCAAATGAGCCATGAGTTTCACTGTCGGGAAACAAAAACCATAGATCTTGGGCTTACGATGGGACTGGTTAGGATGCCATCCCATCTCATTTACAATCCGTGCGAAATGGAGCGTTATTTCCATAAGCTTCTCTGTGGAAAAATGAATGTAGGGGTACATCAATCGATATGTCAAATGCATGGATTAAATTCCTGGAGTGAGTGCGGGTTGCAGTGGCGTGATGTTGCATGGGCTGTGTTAGATTACTGAGAGGGGGGTTGAATCAATAATAGAGCAATCTAATCCCTTTTAACCATATAATGTAAGTGTTATATCAATTTATCATTATCATCCAACATTTGCAGAGTAAATAAACAATGAACAAATGAAGAATCATACACATACACAATACACGAGTGTTTTTACATGGAAACCCAAAGAGGGAGAAAACGACATAATTGTTTTTCTTATATTTCTTGAATAATTACATTCATTGGAAGCACCAACCTCCTTTGTTTTCCAGCTACAACTGGAAGGAGACTCCAACCCCCTAGTTTCTTAGGCTACAACCCGAGGGAAGCTCCAACTCCCCAATTCTATGGCTATAACCAGAAGGAGGCCACAACCCCCTATGTTCTTCGAATACAACCGGAAGGTGGCTGCAACCACCTGTCCTTGCCCCATCGAGCCTCCATGATGTATAAGTAGAATGATGGAACCACTATCACACTATCACTATGAGATATACTTTTGTAAACCTGTACCAATAAAATTGCACCAAACAACCTGTACCAATAACATGAACCATGTATCAACCATGAATAAACCTGTAATCAACCTGTACCATAAACAAGTGCATAAACCATGCACCAACGTCTACCTAAACCTGCAAAAATTCCTTAACTTTAACAAGAAGAGACTAGCATTTTCATCAAACTTTACTTTTGTCTCACATGACTAGTTTTCGATTAATCAACAACCCTAACTTGAAATAATCATAACTATGTACCTGTAATGAATTAAGATCTAAAACTAGTACACAATGTTCTTCAATGTGTTTTATGCAATTCCTCTAGGTGTCACTACTTGGAACCTCTCAAAAAAAGAGTTATAGAAAAAATGGCATACCTTGTTGAATTCTAGATTATTCTAGAGAGAAAAATTGTAGATCGCGCCCCACACATAATATTTGTTGTATGGATATGAAAATTTTACACAGAATACTGTAGACTTTACTCTAACCATAACATTTGGTCTTACTGAATTTGGAACTGTTATGAAGAAGTTATGAATTTTTTACTTGAAACACTTGCTTTAGACTAGTTTCAGGACTAGCCACAAACCCTATTTTCCACGGAGTGTAACTCCAAAATTACAATGACCCACAAAATGAAATTCGTAACACAGCTACTTGGATATGTTTCCTCAATGGCCTCCCTATTTCATGGTCTGAAACATTCTATAAAAAACGTTATTGTGAAAATGGTGAGATAACTTGTAAATAATATGCCTTAGAAAACATCATCAAAAGAATTTATCCTCCTTTGAATTTTGGCCTTCTTTAATTCACCTTCCCCTTGAAATTCGTCTTAGATATCCTTTGGTTACCTCAATCACCTGTAGATATTCAATATGCTCAAGTGTGATTGAAATGAGAGAGCCTTACCTCTTATTTATACTTTCATGTAGCTTTCTTAGAAGCATCTTCTAGACCACTTTGTGCACATAGTCACCTATGTCCAACTTTTCCCAATTTGCCACTTGTCCATATATCGAATAGCCACTTGACTACTTAACCCATTTTCCTCATTTTAGGATTAACCCTCTTATAACCACTTTCCATAATTAGAAAGTTCTCCATTTACTTTATTATTTCAATAATCTTACTTGACTTTGTCACTTCACTTTATTATTTAAATAATCCTCTTTGACTGTGTCACTTCACTTTATTATTTAAATAATTTCTTCTTTGCAATCACTTTCACTTCTTTGACCTTTTAGGGCTTCAAGCCAACAAATGAGGGTCCTCCAACTTCGTAAGGCCATAACTCTCAAACCGTGATGAGTTATGTGACGTTCCACATACCACCAGAAATGGCATGACATGTAATGTCCATCTAGAATAGTATTATCTGCAAATATATAAAAACTCATATCATTATACATCAAACAAACTTGATTCCATTACTCAAACCTTTGTGCTACTAGAATTCGTTACCACACTTTCTTCAAGGGTTGACATCAATGAAAATCAACCAAATTAATCAACAGGTTGTGGCCAGGTGTCCGCCCATGTGTCCCTCCGCACAATGGTCCAGTTGACACCCCATCCATGGTAATTTTTAATAGTAATTGATAGTACTATGAAAATTGTTAATAATATTATTATTTGCAAGGTTGTTGTTAATAGTATTATTAATAATAGATTGGTATTCTTTATTAGAATTGTTAATAATATTATTATTTACAAGGTTGTTTTTAATAGTATTATTAATAGTGTAAGTAATATTAGTGGTATTCTAATGTTACTATAATATAATATTTAATAGTAATTGATAGTAGTATTAAAATTATTAATAATATAGTCCTCGAGGTGTAGGATAGTTGGTGACAGAGTGTGTTGTTAAGCCACTCCATGTTGAAAAGTCATTGGTTTGAAACCTGCAGGGACAAAAAATCCAACCATGTTAAGGGTTGGTGTGGCTCACGTCGAGTGCGATCCTTGAGTGATTTTAACAACTTAGATGCCCCTGAGTCACAATTTCTCAAGCCAAAAGTTAATCCCGCTGCCAAGAAGATCCAAACAAATTAACAAACAATTTTTTTTTTGTTAATAATATTATTATTTACAAGATTGTTATTAATAGTATTATTAATAATGTAAATAATATTAATGATATTATAATGTTACTATAATATAATATTTAATAGTAATTGATAGTACTATTCTAATATAATATAATGCAAGTATTCTTAATGGTATCAAAAGTAGTACTATTGCTATAAAAAGTATTAATAATGTCACAATATTTAATAGTAATTGATAGTACTATTAAAAGTGTTAATAATATTATTATTTACAAGGATTTTAATAATATTATTATTTACAAGGTTTTAGTTAATATTATTATTAATAGTATGAGTGATATTCTAATGCTACTATAATATAATATTTAATAGTAATTGATTGTAATATTCTAATATAATAGAATGTAAGTATTTTTAATGGTATCAAAAGCATTAGTAGTGGTATAAAAAGTATTAATAATGTCATAATATTATAAGGCTAGAGAGTATTGTAATAGGTTATATTATTCACCTTATTAAAACATAATTTCAAGTATTATTGTAATAAGTTAAAACAACTAAGTTATTTAAAAAAAACACACACTAGAAGAAAAAGGAGTTTTAAAAATGAAATTAGAAAAATAAAGCTATGAAAAAGGGGATAACAAATAAAAAAGAAAAACCAAATCTCTAAACATAACAAGGAAGAAAAATCCCAAGAAACCACCAAAGACAAGGAAAGAGAGAGAAACTTAATAAGGATAAAGGGAAAGCAAGTGCAACAATACAAAAAGCAAAAATAAAAAGAGAGAGATTACCAAAATTACCTAGTGTTTCTTCTATTGTCGATCAATAGAATCCAACTCTCATTCATATCCAACCCTCCATCTATGTTAAGGTTGTTGGGTTTTTTTATGATTTATATGGCTTCCCAGATTCTTCGTTTGAAATTACGATCTTCTTTAGCAACGATTTTGGTATCTTTCAGGCACATATGATGTTTGGTGCTATTGAGATGTTTTACTAATGTCGATGTACATATGTGTTCCCTCCTTATATGGGCTTGATGCACTTTAATCCTTACTTGAAAATATCATCGTGTTTCTATATAACATTTTCAGTGTGAACATTCCACCTTATCGATTCTTTTATACTAGTAATGTTCATATTTGTCTCTTAGATCTCATCTTTCCCTTATGGTTTCTACGGTCTTGAAAGAGGTCATGATTTCTTTCTTCCTTAAGACTTTCGAAATCATATCAATGACTCCTTTTAAGTAGGGAAGGTGAGCTATATTTCTAGGATTACTATCTCTAGAATGTGAGTCTCCTCCTTCCTTTTCCATGGCTCTACTTCTTTCCCTTTCAATGTCCTTATTCTTACATCCTATGGCACTGAAAACCTCAGTTAGGTGATATTTCTCTTATTCTAGGTGTGGCTAGGGTATTCAAAAATCCCATTTTGTGAGTGGGATGGTGATGAGAGCTTGCATGCATATAGCTTTCAGTATGTGTTTTGTTCCTATAAACTTGATGGTGAAGAAGTCCATCTTGTTTCGTGTGAATCAACATATCCAAAAATGGAATGCTATTGTCCTCTTCTAGTTCCATTGTGAATGTGATGTCCTTTGATAGGTGATTAAAGTGTTAAAAAAATTTGTTAAGTTATTCTTTCCCATGAGGCCATATCACATTAGTGTCATCAACACTTCCATTTTTTTGTCTTCAAGGGGTATGTTTCCAACTTCCTCTTTTCAATTTTTTCCATGAAGAGGTTTGCAATAATGGGGTCAAAGGAGACCCCATTGCTACATTGATATTTTTTTCATAGAATACTCCTTGGAAGATGAAAAATGTTGATCGAAGGAAAACTTCTCCTAGTTTTGAGATTTGAGGGTCGGTGCTCTCCTTGATAATTTGAATCCCTTCATTAAGAGATATTTTTGTCACGAGAGAAACCACATCAAAGTTGATGATGATATCATCATGCTCCACTCTTTTTTTTAAGATCCTTATGAAGTCACATGAATCCTTCATGAATGAGTATGTGTTTCCAACTAAGGAGCCTAAAATATTTTCCATATATTTTTCTAGTTGATAAGTTGGAGAACCAATTGTGTTGAAATTTTTTATGAGGGGGATTCCTTCCTTGTGAATTTATGGGAGAGCATAAATTCTTGGAGTTATCTCACAATTGGGAAGCAAATGCTTATTAGTTAATTCTTCTAAATTGGATTCTTCTGTAACCTTTTTGAGTTTGGTGAGGTGCTCTATCATTTTTGTTTTATAGTGTTTAGTGTTCATAGTTATTGTGGCACCACCTTTATCTTCTCAAGTTTTTCAGAGCCAAGTATTCTTCTCTATTTATGTTATTCTTTGGAGGCTTTTCTCTTCTTAAAATCACAACAAGGCCATGTTTAGTACTTTCCTTGTCTTCTTCCGCGAGTGATTGAATTCCCTCTTCTATGCTACAGATTATGTTATCAACGGGGATGGTCCTAGGGGTGAGTGCAAAGCTGAATGCTTTCTTCCAAACACTTATTTCAGCCTACCCGAGTTGGTGATAGGATAGGTTGACAACTTTTCTTGTGTTGCTTCTATTTGAAAACGCGCCACCATTTGAAGTCGCATCACCATTCGAAGTCGCGCTATTTATTGTATATCTGCCATTCGGATTCGTAGCATTGTGTCTTATATTTAAATTCCCATCGTGCCTGACATCTGAATTCATATCACTTCGTCTATTTTGATTAACGTTGTGCCTCCCCAGCAAGTGGTTTAACTTCCTCTCATGCCTAATGCGTGTAGTACGCTACTCGTTTTAAGCTTTAAGCGTTATGATGGAATCTACCACTAACCAAATATCCAAACACAGTTTGTTTGCTAGCTTTCAATGCAGGTCTAGAGCGTTGTGTGAGAGAGGATACTGCACTAATCTAAACCTACGAATTTCCAACAAGAGCTAAGACGAATCTCTCAAGAGCATGGGAGTTCCATCTATTTTTCAAACGGTGGCTAACTATAGCGAACTCGGGAAAAACACCATTGTCTCTGCAATTCTTCCAGAAATCAAGGTCAGGCTCTCTTCTCCTTATGTTAATTCTTAGTTTTTCTAGCAGTCAGATTTCAACACAAAGTTCCCTTCCGTATAGGGATGTAGTTAGGGATTTTGTATTTCTATGAAGGGAGTTGTTATTAATATTGATTGTAAAATCCATAATTAGTCAAAATTTTGGATCTTTAATTAGTTAATAACTAGCACAACCATAATTAAGTGGTTGATTAACGTCGAAAGGCATATTAAAACTAAACGCAGCCAGCACAGAAATGAAATTAAACGCCTTCAGCATAGAAATGAAATGAAATATGGCCAGCACAGAAACGTGGTCACCACTCTGTGAGAATATCTTAATATTTTTTAATCACGTAGAAGTGGCAATAAGTTAGTGAAAACAGTAATTTTTAAACACGATTAGGTAAATGTAAAAAAGTAAACATATAAAAGGATGTCTTTATAACAGCTTGGAAGTTAATGGATGAAATCAGAGCCATTCATTTATTGTGACGACTAAGAATATTCTAGACATATTTAATCTCGTCCATATAAAACTTATTAAGAACTAAAAACATATTAAATGTGCCCATTATCAATAAGTGTAAGCCTTTCGACCTAAATAGATCGAGATCTAAAACAAAAACGTTTTATCATAATGATACATATGATTGGAGATCCAAAAAATCTAGTGACCAAAATGAACCATTTTTTAACATGATTTTCATAGCAATCTTAAAACTCGTACCACACAAATCTAAAAACCCTAATATTCACTTATCTTAAAACTTTGAATAGTTCATTTTTTAAATACATTATGTTCTCACTAGCTAATGATAAATTGGTTATTAAATGAAATGATTATATGTTAAGAAGTAAATAAAAAAAAAATTGTTATAACACAATGTTGATATTTCAAATAATGTGTAATTCTTAAAGGTATTAGTTTAATACTATTGTAAGGATAGGCTTGATTTAATGGTTTATAATCCGATTATTTGATATAATATGTAGAATATTTTTATAAGAATCTAGTTACTATATTCACATAAATGTAATTGATTTTTTCATCATTTATATATTGGATTTATGATTTATATGACTAATTAAGTATAGGTTGATTATTAAAGGAAATATTAAATGTTGATAATTAAATAAAATAAATTCTATAATAATAGAATGTTTCTTTCAATTATAATGTGTAATTCTTAAAAATATTAATTTAATAATGTTAGAATGATTGGTTTTATTTAATTGTTAATTATGTAGGTATTTAATATAATATAAAATAAGTTTTTATAAGAATTTAGTTAATGTATTTATATAAATATAATTGAATTTTTCATAATTTATCATGATGGAATAAGTAAAGTTCTAATGGTAATGAAGAGAGTGTTGATGTTGAGGATTTATAGGAGGAAATGTGTAATTAAGAATTAAAAATAATTAATAATATTTGAATGATTGTTATAAACTATTATTGAGAAATATTATAATAAAATCTAGAACTTAGTATTGGGTTAAATAAGAGAATTAATAAATAATTAATATGATGATTAAGCAAATTAGTGTAAGAATTGGTTGTTGGGAAATAATTTAATATAGGAAGAATTGGAGAGTTTAAAATAAATAAATTGTTAAATTAATTAATTAATGTGAGAATTAAATAGATAGGGTATCACTATTAAGGAATAATTAGAGTTAAGATGAAGTAAATATTTAATAAATAAAATTATTCAAGAAAACTAGAATTAGAAAAATACGGTCAATTGGTTTGAATGAAGAAATTTTTGAAATGAAAAAATGTCATAAAGATGCAAGGTAGGGTTACAAGGATAATTAAAATGTTAACTTGTATGTGAATTAAAGATAAAAGATAAGATATGAGAAAATACATTACTAGATCTAGAAAGGTAAGATAAATTGTATGAAAGATTGATGGGGTTAAGAAGATTTAAAAAAAATACGTCATTAAATCAAACCAAGTTAAATTAGACACACATGAAGCCACTAGTGAAAAATGTGATGAATAGTAGGTTTCCATGATTGGTTAAGTTTGTAGCCATCTTCATGATTGAAAGTGTTTGAGTGTTTTTTTATTTGATGCACTTCCCTAATGATGCGAGATGGGTAGAAGGGGGTAGAGGAAAGAATCTTGATTTTTTCAAAGTAGATGATGTGCTTGGAGTTGTGAGAGTATTTTATGATTGTTGACTTAGGGGGCAGAGGAAATAATCTTGGTTTTTGCAAAGTAGATTGTGTGCTTGGAGTTGTGAGAGTGTTTTATGATTGTTGATTTAGAGATGCGATTGTGGTGAGTGTTAGTTATATGCTCCTTAAGGCGGGCTTTGAAGGATCTTCGTGTTTGGCCAATGTATGATTTTCCATAGGAGTAGGGAATATGGTAACCACCTTGGCCAAGCATGGGATCATATTTGTCCTTAGTTGATTTGAATAATTGTTTAAGGGTTTTGTGGGGTTTCAAAAGAGTTTTGATATTCTTTTTATCCAATAGCTTAGAGATGTGATCAATAATGTGTTGGATGTAGGGAAGAGAGAAAAGTGAAAGTAAAGGGGAACAATAAGGAGGAGGGGGAATTTTAGATTTACGATGGAGGGAAGAGAAAAAATATTTATTGATTGGAGCGATAAAGTAGTCATTGGCTACAAGAGATTTGGTAAGGTGGGACTTCTCATTATTAAGGATGTGGGAAGAAGAGATTCAAAGGGCTCAAGTGATCATAGCTTTAAGTAATGTAGATTCTTGTGCTAGGTGGTGGTGTGAATGGGCATGAAGGTATTTATCTGTATCAATATTTTTCATATAAAATTGATCGGTAAGAGTTCCATCGGGTTGGAACAAGATGAAAACATCAAGAAAACGAAGAGAGTTATTTATTTGAATTTCGATAGTAAGTTGGATGTGAGGGGAAATGTTGTTAATCTAGTCAAATAAGGAGTTTAACAAAGGACCTCCATGGAGCCACACCATAAAAGTGTCATCAACAAATCTATACCAACGTTTTGGATTTAGTTGGAAGTTATTTAGGGCTAGACTATATTGGGTACCCATTGCATTTCTTTGACATATAGCATGTGGCAGCACGTTCCCCCCTCCCATATCCTCTTCTCCTCAACGAATATTATTTCCTCAACCTATGGCCTCCAAAAATCTCTCTCTACCCACGCCTCATGCCTCATATCCTTTGTAGGACCATACCAACCTTTCTCTCTCTCCCTTGAACCCCCTCATTTCTTTTTCCACCTCTTCAGAATCTGAACCAATAGTTGATAACCATCCATCATTCCAATCCATTGCTAACCCATAGATGAGACAATGTGACTCATCTTCTCTCCAACTCCCCCTCTCAATCCACAAGCTCAAAACCTCCAAAAAATCCCTCTCTAATGTTCACCCTTCCATTGTGCCCCCCACATGTCAGCTTCCCTCCATTCAATGTCCTTTTACATTGATACAAGACTTGCATGGACAACCCTTTGAGGGTTCTCTCACCAACTACATTGTTAACTCTAGAGAGAGATCCAACCCTAACCATAATCCTGTCTTACATGATTTAATGTTATTCCTCCCTCCCACTATTATTAATCTTTCTTTGGCTTATCTGGATTCTCTCTCCCTTCATCTCCTTGAAAAATGCTTCAATTTTTCCATAGTCTCCCAACACATTCCCTATGAAGAAATTTTGATTTGTGTTGAGTTTATAACCCACCATCTCCCCCCTCATGAAGTAGAAGAGGTCAAATAAGAATGCACAAGGATTCTCCATCATTCAAAACTTCCAAAACCCAACCTTTCAAAAGAAGAAATCAAATCCATATGTAACCTGAAGACTAACCCGAATATCATTATTTTAAAATATGATAAAGGAAACGCCAATGTAGTTATGAACACTAATGACTATGATTCTAAAATTCATGACCTTCTCTCATCCTATTCATATAAATCCCTTTCCAAAAAACTGATTAATTTTTTTACTAGCCTCGTCACCAAAGCTATTGTTTCCACTTATTTGGACCAATCAATTCAAAAACATCTCATTCCTCACCAAACCCTCACCCCAAGAATCTATGGGCAACCGAAAATTCATAAAAAAGGAATCTCACTTAGACACATAGTAAGCACTATAGGTGCCCCAACCTATGCCCTATCATGATTTATTGCAAATAAGCAAGGAAATCCCCCTCCTTTATCAAATATTCATATGAATTTATTAAAAAAACTTAGAGTTTACACCTTGAGGAACACGACATTACTCTAAGCTTTGATGTGGTAACTTTTTTTACAGAAATACCGAAACATAAATCTCTCGATCTTGCTTCAAAATTGGTTGACCCTGAAACACTTAATCTCTTCAAAATTTGCCTCACCTCAACATTTTTCACCTTTAAAGGAACTTGTTATGAACAAACTAAAGGGACAACCATGGGATCGTTTGTATCCCTAGTCGTTTCCAACATTTTTATGGAAAATTTTGAAGCTATAGCCCTAAACAACTTCCAAATAAATAAAACTGGTTGGTACATATTTGTTGATGACACCTTTGTGGTACGGCCCCACGACCATCATGTGTTAAACCCCTTCTTTGACCATCTTAACAACATTTCCCGTGAAATCCGATTTACCATGGAAATTCGAACAAACAAATCTCTTATTTTTCTTGATGTTCTCGTCTCATGTCAACCCAATAGAAGTCTTACACATGAAGTTTAAAGGAAAATGACTCATACAGACCAATACCTTCATGTATATTCACACCACCACTTAGCGAAAAAATCTGTGATACTTAAAAATTTGACCACTCGAGCCTTTCAAATCTCGGCTTCCCACGTCCTTAAGAGTGATATGTCGTACCTTACCAGATACCTCATCGCCAATGGATACTCTATATATCAAATCAATAATGCCTTCCAATATGCTCTTTGTCCTAAATATAACCCCACCTCCCACCCCCCCTCCCTCTCCTTCATATTCCCCTTTGTTTTCACTCGTCTCTCTTCTCTACATCCAAGGGATTATTAATTTGTTTTAAACCCCAAGAAACTGTTAAATAATTATTCAAATAGGCTAAGGAAAAATATTTTCCCATGCTTGGCCAAGGTGCTTACCATATTTCATGCTCTGTGAAAAATCATGCATTGGCCAAACATGAAGATCCTTCAAGGAACACCTTAAGGAACATATCAGTGACACTCGCATCATTTGTTTTGACAAAACCAAGATTCTTGTCTCTTCCCCCTTCTACCCATCTCATATCATTTGGGAAACACTTGAAATAAACAAAATGTCCAAACAATTTCAATTCTTCCTATATCGAATTATTTCCCAACAACCAATTCTTACCCTCATCCAATTAATTCTTAACTCTTAATATGCTTAATTAATTAATTAGTATTACCCAATAGGAAATTCTAGATTTTATTATTTTATTATTTTATTTCCCAATTGTCCTTTATAACTCATTGAAATATATTATTTCCCCACATTTCCTCCTATAAATCCTCAACACCAACACTCTCTTTATTACAATTAGAGCTTTACTTGTCCTTAATGATGAGTGGAGTGTCCACAAACTCTCTTTCTCCAAAAAAAAATAATTAGCTATCATTATGAAGAACTATAGAAAGTTACACAATCAGATAATTTATTCTATTGAATTTATGATTGGTATGTTCCATAAAAATAATATAACTAATTAAATTAATAAATATATCTAATACCTAGTAAAAAAACTTCTTATAAAAATATTATATTTAGGGTATGAAAATCCTTAGGTGTTGTCTAAGTGTTCTACGAAATGTTTTTATTAGTAGGAATTCGACCATAAAAATTTGTTTGAAAACACTATTTTTTTGTTTAAAAACCATTTGTAAATGCGGAAATGGATTCAGCATACTGAAAAACCTTTGAGACACTCAAGAAAAAAAATCATTTAGTATAATGTTTAAACTACCACAAATCTTTTTATATACACTATTTTCTTTTTATATAATTTATATTCAGTTGCCCGCAAATCCTTATATATACACTAATCCAACATAATCTTTGTTTAGTCACCGACAAATCTCTATCAGCATTAAAGATTTAGATTTCTACATAACAAGATAGTATAAAAAATATGAATAAAATATATTTTTTTTAAGGTTTAGACTAGAGTGCCTTCCTAGGGTAATAATAAGATTTTATTTCCATCACATTGAAATACTCCAAAAAATCTATATATTTCGTCACACAGAATATTATTGGAAAACAAACATAAAACAACTAAAGCATGGAATTGAATATTTTTTTTAGGAACCATGAATTAAATAATACACTAGCACAACCACTCAAAACTGTGGCTGATGAATGCCGAAAGGTGATACCAAGCTTCTTCCCGCAACTGAAATGATGAAATGCGCAGACAACTGGAATTTGACAATCCAATATGAAATGTGCGGACAACTGGAAAATGAAACGTGCCCACATCCAGAAAATGAAAATGAAACAAATGTTGCCCACAACAAATCCAAACGTGGGGAACATAATATTTAAGCTGTAAATGCCCTTCACCGTCTAGTCGGGGTTGTGCTTGTTTGCAAATTTCCTTAGGACTTACCACCAGAAAGGAAATTGCCCACAACGTTATTTATAGTCCTCATGTTTACCTGCTGCTGGGCTGCCATGGGAACCTGGGAAACGCTCTTGCACTGGCATCCAAGCCCGTTGTTGGATGAGTCTGGTGAGCTGCAAACGTGCTAGACGTTTAGCCGTTCCCTGTGAATGTTGGCGGCAATGTCGACCATTAGAGTGACGCGGTCGTATGTTTTCATGCTTCCAACGACAGTCCCTGCCACTATTTTACCTTGCGCGTCTACTAGACGGGCTCTGAGTCCTGTAGCTCCATGAAACAGATGCTTCCCATAACAAATCAAAACGTGTCCACAGCAAATTCAAACGTGGTAATCCCAAAGGTTAATCATTTAAACATGGCAATCATATAATGCTACAGTAATTTCTTAATATGATTAGGTAAATATTAAAAAGTAAACAGGGTAACTGATGCATTCAAAAATACAAGGAAGTTATGAAGAGTAAATCACATTCATTGATTTGGGAGGATGACTAAGAATATGCCAGCATCTTCAATTGTTAGCCATCAAATTAAAATTTTAGATTAAAAGGTGATTAATTGTGCCCATTATCAATAGGTATACGCCTTTCGGCATAATAAATCTAAAAATATGTCTCAAAATCAATGAACTTTTAAAAACAGCTATTAATAAAAGTTATTTTTTATTTCAATAAAGAGTCTAATAATTATTCTATTAAATTTCCAATGGCTCCTTAAAAGTTAAATTTCTATATAAATTATATTTTCAACAATTATTTTTCTCAAAATAGAAAAGAATCTCATCGTAGTTCTTAACATCTAAGAAAATTTAATTAAGTGAAAATAATTTCAGTAATAATAAACATGAAAGAATATTCTTAAGCTGTTCTCGAAGGATCGAATCTGAAACCCTCACGGCCTGTGAAGGCTCTTCAGTGCATCATAGAAGGGAGGGAGGTTTCTGAGATTGGAGATGAAAACATAACAAAATACAATCTTAAACCAATTTAATTCTGAGATTGCCACATCCTCTCTTCTGAGCAATCCAATACTCGAGAATAAGTGGTGTTACCGTTTTGCGGACTTCTGGACTTCACTAAACGAACAATCCAAACTTAGAGAATAAGAACTAAAATGATGGAAGAAGCCACAATTGCTAAAGAACAAATGACAGTCGGGATATATCTAGACGGTTTGTCACTTTCAATGAAGGGAAATTTAACTAAACCCTTTCATCTAGTGAACTTGTCATGTTGACAAGGTGATGGTGATTTTGACAAAGAGACATTTTCCGGCATCAATATTTTAGCACTATAAGGAGGAAAGATGTTGAGCCACCTTGTATAGACATGGATTTTGTTTGCATTTATTGCTTAAATGGCTATGTCTCAAATACCTTCATTGGAGTCCAACATTACATTGAGCTTTCAAGGGGAATTGCATGACCTTCCAAAATAGATAATAAATTTATTGGTGATGCTTAGTGGCAAAGGAAATATAAGTGCATTTGAGCATATTTCATTGGAGTCCTTTTAAGGGGAATTGCATGACCTTCTAAAATAGATAATAAATTTATTGGTGATGTTTAATGACAAAGGAAATATAAGTGCATTTGAGCATATTACAAAATTATGACTGTACATTCCATTAAGTATGAATGTACATTCAATTTCTTAATGTTGTTGATGAAGATGTGGTTTGAAAGATTTTACGTAAAGTGTGTGATTGGTATATTGTTTTATTAGTTTGTTCTATTTGAAATTATAGCAAATTAGCTACAATTTGATGATAAAAAAAAAACAATTTTGAAAATATTTAGGGTGAAACTTATCATCTAGTTGAATGTTGTAGTAGCTTGTAAACTTGTACTCTAATTATTACCCCAAGAGTTTTTCAGCATGTTGAATCCATTTCTAGATTCAGAAATGTTATTTAAACAACAAAAAAAATGAGATTTCACACAAATTTGTATCACCAAATTTCATCCTAAAGGGTAAAAACGTAAAACAGTTAGACAACGCCCTTGGTAAAATATAAATAGATGATGGACACAACACCCAAAACTTTAACACAATTTTGTTGCAAATGTATTACCGCCTTCATGGCAATCACAAACTTTTTCCTCAAATATTTTGAGTTGTATTTTTTCAACTATTTAACTTTTCCTCCTTTTTTGGATTCCAACAACAAAAGACACAATGAAAATAAATATTTGGAATTTAAGATAGTTCAAACATAAAATCAAGTTAAGGATATTTTCTAAAAGTATGTGCTATTGCAAAATGAAATTAACGAAGAAAGAATTAGCAAACCAACATGCACAATTTTTTTATTATATGTTTTTTTAATTCAATCAAGCAAATATTTATACATGAAGTTTTCCCTCAACAACATAACAAACTTGTGAGGGAATATTTCAACCACATACACATAAATATGATGTGATAGTTGGATAATATCTCTCACAACTAACTAGATATAACAAATCCAAATCAATCTGTAATGTAAGCATTAATCCTAACACCATCCCTTCATGCTTACATCACTAAGAACACTAATGAAATGAAATAAACACATTTTACAAAAGATATTTTCCAAACCTTTATCTTCGGTTGGTTTGGTCCTCATTACCACATCTATCCACTTCTAAACTCTTGTAGACTATGCTCTTTCTCTCCCATTCATTCGATCTACCACTTCATCCATTGAAGATGCAATTGCTTCTAACCATCGTTGATGTATTTGTAATGACCAGACTCCTACCCATTATGTTGACATACTTCCATCTGTTGAAATACATGGTCGGTCATTGTATTTGCCAGTTATATAGGAAAGTAGTCTATTCTATATTACTTTTATCTATCAAAGTACATGTTATGCCATTGTATTTGCCAATTTCCTAGGAAAATAGTATAGATACATAATGTATCCATAAATCAATATTACAAAGTGACCTATTTCACGCAAGCTTACAAATACACATGAATCACAACTATAAAAAATAGTCGTTGTTCTTCAGTCATTGCATCCTCCAAACAACACAAGTTATAACCACCTGTAGGAATAATCAAGTCATTGACATATTCTTGTGGAACCACATACATCAAGAACCATCGAATTATGTTATGTTACTTTATTCGATGAGAGGTTCTTTATAATTCATTTCACATAACGCTAATACAAACTTCCAATAAGAGAAAAAGTAATAATATGAAACTAATATAATTATCCCTTGCACTGGAACATAAATATTGAGTTATGTAATTGTATTCCTTTCTTTGAATCCTAAACATCTTAATAGATTGCTACTCCTCTTCCCTTCTTTTGCAATCTACCTTGCAGGGCCCTCTTTCAATCATTGCTCCTTCTTTCTTACAAGTCTCTAGTTATCAAAAATCAATAGAAGAAACAGTTTATAGAAAACATTTGGAGACTCTTCTATGAAGTGATGAAACTCTTCTCCACAAAGACAACGAGCATAATACCGCACATGAAATAAAAATAATTTATCATTCAGGATGATGTAAAACTCTTGTTCTACCAATAATTCAAATTTTGACAGTGATTCCTTCAATAACAACCAGACAAAAAACAACAGTGGCACAAAGGAGACCCTCTTTATGGATCGTTGTTCTCAATGCAACTCCTTCACTAGATTTCTCACCTTAACCAACTTATCTAACAGATCAAATTGATCCACACATCAAATCAACCCATACAGAAAATTGACATCGCAAATTGCTCACTCAGAAAACTAATACTCTCACACACATACTTATGCTAATATACACTACTCCTATAGAAAATTGACACTCACATCTTTCTCGTTTTCGTGGGCTCTCCCATGAGGAAGTTACCCTAGAGAAACCTACTCTGATACCAGCTTAGAAAACTAACATGCACAATACAATTATATATGTTTTTATTATTCAATCAAGAAGATATTTATACATGAAGTTTTCACTCAACAACATAAAAAACTCATGAAGGAATCTCTCAATAGCACACACATAAATAATATCTGATAGTTGGAGAAGATCTCTCACATCTAGCTAGATCTAGCAAATCTAAACAAATCTGAAATATAAACATTAATTCTAATAAAAAAAGTTTCACAAAAGGAAAGAATATTTTTGATAGAATGTAAGTCACAAACTTATTTGAAGGTGGAAAGAGAAATCATTTCAAACATACTTGAAGAATGATGTGATAACACTTCTTTGTCAACCCCACTTACATATCGCGTGTGTCTTACACTAAATAGAAATTCCCCAAGTTATAATTCTGAAGCTTAAAGAAGTAAAGTTTAACATGTATTATCATAGATTGACAAAAGAAGGAGATGTATGGTAGGAATTTCAAGTTTTACCTTTTGGAGATTTTGCAATATTTTTGAACCAAGCTTTCAAGTGATTGCTAGTTATAAGATAAAAGTGATGCTTTTATTTCCAATTACCATCTACCAAAGCAATAAGTCGTACCAAGTTGTTTGGTAACCAAAGAGGCATATCCAATGCCTTTTGAAACAAAGGAGTTCAAAAAATGTAAGAAGAATAAATTTATGGTACAAGATATTGAAGTGTCCATCACCACCAATGACAATGAGATTTGTCATGATTCCAATGAACATAAAAAATGGATACCCCTCACCAAGTTGTAAAAAGTCAAAAAGGAGTAGTTTACGACATAGTTGCATTGTGGATGCGTTCACATCTCGACCAACACTCAAAACTTCAAAATGAGTTCTTTGCATTCAAAACCTAGACTTATGAGTCTTTTCCAAGTTGTTTCATTGGGCATACTATCCTACATTATGACCATCTGTGTACTCGCCATGTGAATCAGATTCACATGTTCGCCACATGTCAATGTCATCTACTTGGATGGTTGTATTGGCATTATGAGTTTGTATAATCTTCACTTACTATTGTTTTGTTTAGAATGTAGGTTAGATTTATTTCCATTTTTAGAATAGCCAATTTTTCTTATTTATGTTATGGTTTCATTTTTTCAATTCGTAAGAGAAATATTTCCTTTTGGTCGTTTCCTTATTACAGTGTCCTTTAAGTTTATTTTTATTTCTTATAAGTTTTTGTCTTCAGCTAGGGACTATAGATTTCGTGCAGCGGTAACAACCTATTAACAAGTCCATTTTGCTACATTACTTGGTGCATTCTGTATTTTTTTAACAAAGTTTTTTCTATGTTGAGAATTATGTTTTTAATTGTCATTTTTTTAATTAATTTTTTTTCTTAAATTTAAAGACCTATATTTTCATTTTCTAATTTTCCCTCAGGATATTGATGTGACTAAATACCCATGATGGAGGGAATAATTTATTTTCTAATTGTAAAAGTATAAAATTAATTTAAAAATAAAATAAAATTAATTTAAAAATAAAATAAAATTCATTAGTTGAGGTTCTGAGCATATGCAAGTATCTCTCACAATTCACTATCTCTGACAATTGACAGTTGTAGTAGATGTATTATTGTTACTGCATTCGATGTCATCCCGTGGTGATCTGTGTCCAGAATGGTATTAATCTTATCTCCCTCAGCCATCGTTGCTCACTACCTTGCCATGGTGATCGTGTATGCTTACTGAGATGGGAAAAATGCAGTGGAGCGGAAAACATGCATATGCACAGAGTTCTGTGATAGTTACTACAAGTATCCAATTTATTTCGGTTGGTTTATTTACTATCAACAACCACTTTATAAAAGTGGTTGATATACGTTTTTCCACCTTTTAAAATTAATGATGTCGATCGTATACCAACCACTTTTATAAAGTGGTTGTTGCTAGTTGACAGCATACTTTGAAAACTACCATTAATATATGATTAATGTATTATTTAATTATTACATTAATATAATATATAATAATAACTTATTAATGTAATACATTAATGTGTTATATTAATGTATTAATTAATTAATACATTAATAATACATTAAATACATTATAAAAGTATTGATATACTAATTAATTAATACATTAATCTTAATGTATTTAATAATACATTATTACAATGTTGTAATGTATAAAGTAAACTACTAATACATCAATAATGTATAATATAACATATTAAAATAATAATGCATTAATAATGTATTAATACCTTAAAGTATACATTGACTCATACATTAATAATGTGATGTAAGATAATTGATATAGTAATATATTATTGTAATGTTTAAATTAACCTATTGATTGATAGATTAATAATGTAATATATTAATCAATTTATGCATTAATATATTGCTAAATTATTAATACACTAATAAAGTAATACATTATTAATATAATAATAATGTAGTCATATATATATTTAATGTATTTAATAAAACATTATTAAATTAGTAATACATTAACAATACATTATTATAATGTAATGTATTAATTAATTAAATAATTAATTAATACCTTCTTAAAGTATTAATACATTAATAAAGTAATATAATAATAATAGATTATTAATGTCATAATACATTTTAAAGTAATAATATATTTTAATTAATAAATTTTAATACATTAATACATCATTAAATACATTAGCACATTGTATGCATTTAATACATTTTAAATGCATTAATGTATTAACATTTCAAATAATGTTTTACTAAATAATGTATTAACATTTTAATAATGTAGTCATATATAGACCTTAATGTATTTAGTAAAATATTATTAAAATGTTAATACATTAACACTACATTAGTACATAATCAAAGTAATAATTTATTAATAGATAATATATTAAAATATTAATACCTTAATAAATATCTTAATAAATATTGACCATGACCATGATTGACTGTGGTTTACCATGGTTAACAATGGATAACCATGTTTCATAGTTGTTTTCCATAAGTGACCATGAACATGGTTGACCAAGAATAAGGATGATATTCAAGTAGCGACATTTGGAATTGTTTGTCAAATTATGACGACTTGATATTTGCGTCACATTGCAGCAATGAGGCTATATTCTTGACATTCTGACGATGAGGTTGTGTTTATCACATAGCGACAATATGGTTATTTTTGCCAACTTGCGATGAAGGGGCTAAGTTCATCACATTGCGACGACAGTATATTTGCATCAAATTATGATGACATGATATTTGCATCGCATTGTGATGACAGGGCTATGTTAATCACATTGCAATAACAGAATATTGTTTGTCACATATTGATGACGACGGGGCTATGTTCATCACATTGCGACGCCGAAATATTGTTTTTCACATATTGACGACGAAGGGATACTTTTTGTCACATATTGACAATGACAAGGATATTGCGATGACAAGGCTATGTTCATCACATTGTGACGAAAGACATTTAAGTAAAAAGTGGCTATCTGATGGACATAAATGACATTTTTGATGAACATAAATGTTGTATGTCCATCACATTGTGATGATAGGACATTTATTTCAATGACGGGGCTATGTTCATCACATTGTGACGAAAGAAATTTAAGTAAAAAGTGGCTATGTGATGAACACAAATGTCCTATGTGATGAACATAAATGTCATATGTTCATCAAATTGCGACGAAAGGACATATATTTTAACGACAGGGTTGTGTTCATCACATTGCGACGACAAGACATTGTTTGTCACATAATGATGATAGGATATTTGCATCACATTGAAATAATGAGGATATGTTCATCTCATTGCGACAATG